>JAVCKT010068184.1:0-15607 GCA_032273925.1 Rhynchotus rufescens
GTGCAGTGTGCTGAAGGAAGGAGCAGAAGGATGCCCCCAGAGCAAGCGAGCACAAGGAGGCCTGAAAGAAGGCGTTGAATGTGGAGAGGAAGGTGGGCGCCTCTTGTCTGGCAGCAGCTGAAGGAGAGAAGATGCAAGAGTGTGAGAGCTGCCCTGTGGCGAAGGAGTGAATGTGTGCTTGTGCTTGTGCTTGTGCTTGCGAGAAGGAGGAAATGGCTGTGTGGTGAGCAGAGCAGAAGGAGTGAATTTGCATGTAGCCCGGGGAGGCCGTACGTAAGCCCGGAGGTCGCGGGTGTTCAGCTTCACACGGAGGCCCGGGGAGGGCGCAAATAAGGCCGGAGGGCTCAGGAGGTGAGCTGCGCAAAGAGGCCCGGGGAGGGCGCATGTAAGCACAGAGGGTCCAGGGGGTCAGCTGCTCACGGAGGCCGGGGGAGGGCGCACGTAAGGCTGGAGAGTCCGGGGGGCCAGCTGCACACGGAGGCCCGGGGAGGGCGCACGTAAGGCCGGAGAGCCCGGTGTGCAGCTGCGCACGGAGGCCTGGGGAGGGCGCACGTAAGGCCGGAGGGCCCGGGGGGCCAGCTGCACACGGATGCCCGGGGAGGGCGCACGTAGCCCTTATGGTCCGGGGGGTCAGCTGCGCACCGAGGCCCGTGGAGGGTGCACGTCAGCAAAGCAGGGTCCGGGGGCCCGCTATGCATGGATGACCGGGGAGGACGCACGTAAACAGAGAGGACCTGGGGGACCAGCTCCCCACGGAGGCCCGGGGAGGGCACACGTAAGGCCCGAGGTTCCAGGGGGCCCGCTGCGCACGGAGGCCAGAGGAGGGCACACGTAGAGGCTGGAGAGCCCAGAGGGCCAGCTGAACACGGTGGCTCGGGGAGGGCGCACGTAAGGCCGGAGTTCCCAGGGGTTCATCTGCGCACGGAGGCTCAGGGAGGGCGCACGTAAGGCCAGAGGTTCCAGGGGGCAAGCTGCACTTGGACGCCCGGGGAGGGTGCATGTAGAGTCAGGAGAGCCCAGTGGGCCAGCTGCACTCGGAGGCCCAGGGAGGGCGCACGTAAGGCCGGAGTTCCCGGGGTTTCAGCTGCGCACGGAGGCCCGGGGAGGGTGCACTTAAGGAAAGAGGGCCCGAGGGCCATGTCTGCACGGAGCCCCAAGGAGGACGCACGTAAACAAAGAGGGCCCGGGTGGCCATCTGCACACTGAGGCCCGGGGAGGGCGCACGTAAGCACAGAGGTTCCACTTGGCCAGCTGCGCACGGAGGCCCGGGGAGGGCTCACGTAAGCACGGAGGGTCCAGTTGGCCAGCTGCGCACGGAGGCCTGGGGAGGGCGCACGTAAGGCCGGAGGGCCCGGGGATTCAGCTGCGTACGGAGATCTGGAGAGGGAGCACGTAAGGGAAGAGGGCCCAGGAGCCAGGTCTGCACAGAGGCCCGGGGAGGGCGCATGTAATTGGGGAGGGTCCGGGGGGCTAGCTGCACACGGATGCACGGGCAGGACGCACGTGAGGCCGGATGGCCCGGGGGGGCCAGCTGCGCACGGAGGCCCAAGGAGGCCACACGTAAGGCTGGAGTTGCAGGGGGGCCAGCTGCGCACGGAGGCCCGGGGAGGGCGCATGTAAGGCCGGAGGGCCCGGGGGGTGAGCTACGCACGGAGGCCCGGGGAGGCCGCCCATAACGCTGGAGGGTCCGGTGGGCCAAGTACGCATGGAGGCGCGGGGAGGCCGCACGTAAGGCTGGAGGGCCTGGGGGGTCAGCTGCGCATGGAGGCCCGGGGAGGGCGCACGTAAGGCCGGAGGGCCCGGGGGTGCAGCCGCACACGGAGGCCCGGGGAGGGCGCACATAAGGTCGGAGGGCCTGGGGGTTCAGCTGCACACAGAGGCCCGGGGAGGGCGCAAGTAAGGAAAAAGGGCCCAGGGGCCAGCTCTGCAAGGAGGCCCGGGGAGGGCGCACGTAAGCAAAGAGGGCCTGGGGGGCCAGCTGCAGACGGATGCCCAGGGAGGGCGCACGTAAGCACGGAGGGTTCAGTGGGCCAGCTGCACACGGAGGCCTGGGGTGGCTGCACGTAAGCAAAGAGGGTCCGGGGGGCCAGCTGCGCAGGGAAGCCCCGCGTGCGTGCACGTAACTACGGAGGGTCCATTGGGCCAGCTGCACACGGAGGCCTGGGGTGGGGGCATGTAAGGCCGGAGGGCCCGTAGGGCCAGCTGTGCACGGAGGCCCGGGGAGGGCGCACGTAAGGCCGGAGCGGCCGGGGGGCCAGCTGCGTATGGAGGGCTGGGCAGAGTGCATGTATGCCCAGAGGGCCGGCGTGGCCAGCTGCGCACGAAGGTGCGAGGAGGGCGCTCGTAGAGGCCAGAGGTCCCGGGATGTCAGCTGCGCATGGAGGCCCGGGCACGCTGCATGTGGGCCCGGAGGGCCCGGGGGGGGCAGCTGCGCACGGAGGCCCGGGTAGCACACATGTAAGGCTCAAGGGCCTGGGGGCCACCTGGGCACGGAGGCCCGGGCAGGGCACATGTAAGGCTGGAGGTTCCCGGGGTCCAGCTGCGCACAGAGGCCCAGGGAGGGCGCACGTAGGGCCGGAGGGCCCAGGGGCCAGCTGTGCACGGAGGCGCGGGAAGGACGCATGTATGTCCAGAGAGCTCGGGGAGCCAGCTGCACACGGAGGCCCGGGGAGAGCACACGTAAGGCCGCGGGGCCCGGGGCTCCACCTGCGCACGGAGGTGCGGGGAGGGTGCACGTAAGGCCGCAAGGCCTGGGGGGCCAGCTGATCAGAGGCCCGGGGAGGGCACACGTAAGGCCAGAGGTGCAGAGGAGGCAGCTGCGGACGGAGGTGCGGGGAGGACGCACGTAATGCTGGAGGGCCTGGGAGCCAGCTGCGCATGGAGACCCGGGAAGGGCGCATGTAAGGCTGGAGGCTGTGGGGCTGAGCTGCGCACGGAGGCCCGGGGAGGGCGCACGTGAGGACGGAGTACCCGGGGAGTCTGCTGCGCACGGAGGCCCGGGGAGAGGGCACGAACGGCCAGAGTGCCCGGGAGGCAAGCTTTGCATGGAGGCCCGGGGAGGACGCACGTAAACCCGGAGGGCCCATGGGGGCAGCTCTGCACGGAGGCCCAAGGGGGGCGCACGTGAGGCCAGAGGGTCCAGGTGGCCAGGTGCACACGGAGGCGCGGGGAGAGCGCACATAAGTGCGGAGGGCCCGGAGGGCCAGCTGCGCATGGAGGCCTGGGAAGGGTGCATGTAGGCCCAGAGGGCGCGGGTGGCCAGCTGTGCACGGAGGTGCGGGGAGGGCGCACGTAAGGCTGGAAGGCCCGGGGGGCCAGCTGCGCACGGAGGCACAGGGAGGGTGCACGTATGCCCTTATGGTCGGAGGGTCAGGTGCGCACCAACGCCCGTGGAGGTCGGAGGGTCAGGTGCGCACGTAAGCAAAGAGGGGCCGGGGGAGAGCTCTGCACGGATGACCGGGGAGGGAGCATGTTAGGCCGGAGGGCTCGGGGGGCGAGCTGCGCACGGAGACTCGAGGAGGGTACACGTAAGCACAGAGGGCCGGGGGGTCCAGCTACGAACGGAACCCCGAGGACGGCGCACGTAAGCCGAAAGGGCCCGGAGGGCCAGGTGCGCACGGATGCCCGGTGAGGGCGCACGTAAGGCCAGAGGGCCCAGTTGCCAGCTGCGCACGTAGGACTAAGGAGGGCATACATAAGCAAAGAGTGCCCGGGGGCCAGGTCTGCATGGAGGCCTGAGGAGCGCTCATGTGTACAAAGAGGGCCCGTGGGGCCAGCAAGGCCTCCGTGCTCCGTGGTGCACGGAGGCCTTGGGAGACCGCACGTAAGGCCGGAGGGCTCGGGGAACCTGCTGCGCAATGAGGCCTGGGCAGGGCGCATGTAAGGCCAGAGGGCCCGGGGGGCCAGCAGTGCATGGAGGCGCAGGAAGGACGCACATATGGCCGGAGAGCCTGGGTGGCCAGCTGCGCACGGAAGCGTGGGAAGGGCACACGTAAGGCCGGAGGACGCGGGGGGCCAGCTGCGCACGGAGGCCCGGGGAGGGCGCACGTAAGGTCAGAGGGCGCGGGGGGCCACCTGCGAACGGAGGAGTGGGGAGTGCGCACGTAAGGCCGGAGAGCCCGGGAGGACAGCTGCGCACGGAGGCCCGGGTAGTGCATGTAAGGCCGAAGGGCCCGGGGGCCCAGCTGTGCACGGAGGGCCAGGGAGGGTGCACGTTAAAGCAGAGGGCCTGAGAGGCAAGCTGCGCGCGGAGTCCTGGGGAGCGCGCACATAAGGCTGGAGATCCCGGGGGCCAGCTGCGCATGGACGCTCGGGAGGGCGCATGTAAGGCCCGAGGGGCCGGTGGGCCAGCTGCACACGGAGGCCCGGGGAGGGTGCACGTAAGGCCGGAGGGCCCGGGGGGTCAGCTGCGCACGGAGGCCCGAGGACAGCGCATGTAAGGCTGGAGGGCCTGGGGGCCAGATGAGCACGGAGGCCCGGGGAGCGCACACGTAAGGCCTGAGTGCCCGGGGGCCAGGTGCGCATGGAGGCCCGGGGAGGGCATACGTAAGCAAAGAGGGCCCGGGGGGCCAGATGCTCACAGAGGCGCGGGGAGGGCGCACGTAAGGCAGGAGAGCGCGGGGGGCCAGCTGAGCACAGAGGCCCTGGGAGGGCGCACGTAAGCAAAGAGGGCACGGGTGGCCAGCTGTGCACAGAGGCCCGGGGAAGGCGTACATAAGGCTGTGTGGCCCGGGGGGCCAGCTGCGCACAGAGGCCCGGCGAGGGCGAATATAAGGCCGCAGGGCCCGGGTGGCCAGCTGCACACAGAGGCGCGTGAAGGGCCCATGTAAGGCCGGAGGGCAAGGCAGCCAGATGCCCACAGAGGCCCGGTGAGGGCGCACGTAAGCACGGAGGGTCCATGGGGACAGCTGCGAACGGAGTCCCAGCGAGGGCGCACGTAAGGCCGGAGGGCCCGGGGGTCCAGGTGCGCACGGAGGTACGGGGAAGGTGCACCTAAACCCGGAGGGCTAGGGGGGCCAGGTGCGCACGGAGGCCCGGGGAGGATACACGCAAGCACAGAGGGCCCAAGGGGCCAGCTATGAACGGAAGCCCGGGGAGGGCGCACGTAAGCCGAAAGGGTCCAGAGGGCCAGGTGCGCACGGAGGCCCGGGATGTGCGCACGTGAGGTCAGAGGGCCCGGGGGGCCAGCTGTGCATGGAGGCCCGGGGAGGGCACACGTAAGGCTGGAGTGCTCGGTGGGCCAGCTGCGCACGGAGGCCTGGGGAGGGCGCATGTAAGGCCGGAGGGCCCTGGGGCCAGCTGTGCACAGAGGCCAGGGGAGGGCGCCCGTATGGCTGGAGGGCCGAGGGGGCCAGCTGCACACAGAGGCCCGGGGAGGGCACACGTAAGACCAGAGGGCCTGGGAGCCAGCTGCGCACGGAGGCCCGGGGAGGGCGCACGTAACACTGGAGGGCCCGGGGGGGCCAGCTTGCATGGAGGCGCAGGAAGGGCGCACGTAAGGCCGGAGGGCGGGGGGAGCCAGCTGCGCACAGAGGCCCGGAGAGAGCGCACGCAATGCCGGAGGGCCCAGGGGGCCAGCTGCGCACGGAGGCGCGGGGAGGGTGCACGTAAGGCCGGAAGGCTCGGGTGGCCATGTGCGCACAGAGACCCGAGGAGGGCGCACGTAAGCGCATAGGGCCTGGTGGGCCAGCTGCGCATGGAGGCACGGGGAGGACACACATAAGGCCGGATGACCCGGGAATTCCAGCTGCGCACGGAGGCCCGGGGAGGGTGCATGTAATGTGAAAGGGTCCTGGTGGGCCAGCTGCGCACGGTTCCCTGGGGAGGACGCACGTAGGGCCGGAGGGCCCGGGGGGGCCAGCTTCGCACGGGGGCCCGGGGAGGGGGCACATAAGACCGGAGGGCGCGGAGGGCCAGCTGCCTACGGAGGCACGTGCAGGACACACATAAGGCCGGAGGGCCTGGGGGTTCCAGCTACGCACGGTGTCCCGGGGAGGACACACGTAAGGCTTAAGGGCTCGGGGGGACAGCTGCCCATGCAGGCGCGGGGAGGACGCACATAAGGCCAGAGGGTTTGGGGGGCCAGCTTCGCACGGAGGCCCAGGGAGGGCACACGTAAGGCCGGAGGGTTCAGGGGTTCAGCTGCATACAGAGGCTTGGGGAGGGCGCACGTAATGCCATAGGGTCCTGGTGGCCAGCTGCGCACGGATCCCCAGGGAGGGCGCACATAAGGCCGGAGGGCCCGGGGGTCAGTTGTGCACGGAGGCGCAGGGAGGGCGCACGTAAGGACGGAGAGCCCGGTGGGCCAGCTGCGCACGGAGGCGCGGGGAGGGTGCATGTAAAACCGGAGGGCCGGAGGGCTAGCTGTGCACGGAGGCCCTTGGAGGACGCACGTAATGCCGGAGGCCCCGAGGGGAGAGCTGCGCACGGAGGACCGGAGAGGGTGCAGGTACTTAAAGGGGGCCCGGAGGGCCAACTGTGCACAGAGGCCCTGGGAGGGCGCACTAGAAGGCCGGAGGGCGTGGGCAACCTGCTGTGCATGAAGGTGCGGGGAGGGCGCACGTAAGGCCGCAGGGTCCGGGAGCCTAGCTGTGCATGGAGGCCTCGGGGAGGGCGCATGAAAGGCCAGAGGGCCCGGGGGGCCAGCTGCGCATGGAGGCCTGGTGAGGGCGCATGTAAGGCCAGAGTGCACGGGGGGCGAGTTGTGCACGGAGGCCCGAAGAGGGCGCACGTAAAATCGAAGGGCCCAGGGGGCCAGCTGTGCATGGAGGCCCGGGGAGGACGCACTTAAGCAAAGAGGGCCTGGGGGACAGCTGCGCACGGAGGCGCGGGAGGGCGCACGTAAGGCCGGAGGGCCCGGGAGGCCTGCTGGGCATGGAGGAGCAGAGAGGGCGCACGTAAGGCCGGAGTCCCGAGTGGCCAGGTGTGCACGAAGGCCCGGGGACGGTGTACATAACGCCAGAGGGCCCGGGTAGTCAGCTGTGCACGCAGGCCCAGGGAGGGCGCACGTAGGGAAGGAGGGCCCAAGGGGTTAGCTGCACACCGAGGCCCAAAGAGGGCGCACGTAAGGCTGGAGGGCCGGGGTTGCCAGCTGCGCACGGATGTCTGGGGAGGGCGCACGTAAGGAAAGAGGGCCTGGGGGCCATCTGTGCACATAGGCGCTGGGTGTGCCCACGTAAGGCCGGAGGGCCCGCGGGGCCTGCTTCACACGGAGGCGTGGGGAGGGCGCACGTAAGTCTGGAGGGCCCAGGGGCCAGCTGCACACGGAGGCCCGGGGTGTGCACACGTAAGGCCGGAGGGCTCGGTGGGTCAGCTGCGCACGGACGTCAGGGGAGGGTGCACGTAAGGCCGGAGGGCTCGGGGGGCCAGCTGTGCATGGAGGCCCGGGGAGGGCGCACGTAAGACCGGAGTACCTGGGGGACCAGCTGTGTGTGGAGGACCGGGGAGGGCGCACGTAAGGCCGGAGGGCGCGGGGGGCCAGCTGCGCACGGAGCCCCGGGGAGGGCGCACGTTAGGTTGGAGGCCCCGTGGGGTCAGCTGTGCACGGAGGCCCGGGGACGGCCCACATAAGGCCGGAGGGCCTGGCTGCCAGCTGCGCATTGAGGCCCGGGGAGCGCGCACGTAAGGCCAGAGAACCCGGTGTCCAGCTGCACACGGAGGCCCGGGGAGGGCACACGTAGGACCGGAGTGCCCGGGGGACCAGCTGTGCATGGAGGACTGGGGAGGGCGCACGTATGTCCGGACGGCCCAGGGGGCTAGCTGTGCGCGGAGATGAGGGAAAGGCACATGTATAGCCGGAGAGCCCGGGGGGCCAGCTGCGCACGGAGCCCAGGGGACGGCCCACGTAAGTCCGGTGGGCCCGGCGGGGGCTAACAGTGTACGGAGGCGTGGGAAGGACGCACGTAAGCAAAGAGTGCTCGGAGGGCCAGCTGCGCAAAGAGGCCCAGGGAGGACGCATGTAAGGTCGGAGGGCACGGGAGACCAGCTAAGCACGGAGGCCTGTGGTGGGCGCACGTAACCACAGAGGGCTCGGGGGCCAGCTGCGTACAGAGGCCCGGGGAGGGCATACGTAAGGCCAGAGGGCCCGGGGTGCAGCTGCGCACAGTGGCCCATGGAGGGTGAACGTAAGGCCGGAGGGCCCGGTGGGCCAGCTGCGCACGGAGCACCGAGGAGGACGCACGTAAGGCCGGAGTGGCCCAGAGGGCCAGATGCGCACGGAGACCCGGGGAGGGCGCACGTCAGGCCGGGGGTCAAGGGAGCCAGCTTCGCACGCAGGTCCTGGGAGGGCACAAGTAAGGCCGGAGGACCTGGGGGGCCAGCCGTGCACGGAGGCCCGGGCAGGGCTCACGTAAGGCCGAAGGGTCCGGGGGGCCTTCTTCGCATGGAGGCCGGGGGAGGGCACACATAAGGCCTGAGGGCCTGGGGAGCCAGCTGCGCACGGAGGCCTGAGGCAGGCCACACGTGTGGCCGGAGGGCCCCGGAACCAGCTGTGCACGGAGGCTCGGGGAGGGCACATGTAAGGCCGGAGGACTCGGGGTCCAGCTGCACACGGAGGCCTGGGGAGGGCACACGTAAGCCCGGAGGGCCCGGGGGTCTAGCTGCGCGTGGAGGCAGTTGGGAGGGCGCACGTAATGCTGGAGGGCGCCGCGGGCCAGCTGTGCATGGAGGTCCGGGGAGAGAGCACGTACTGCTGGCGGGCGCAGAGCGCCAGCTGCCCACGGAGGCCCGGGGAGGGTGCACGTAAGGCAGGAGGGCCCGGGGAGCCAGCTGCGCACAGAGACGCGGGGAGGGCGCACGTAAGGTCGGAGGGCCTGGTTGCCAGCTGCGCACAGAGGCCCGAGGAGCGCGCACGTAGGGCCGGAGGGCCCGGGGTCCAGCTGCACATGGAGGCGTGGGGAGGGCACAAGTAAAACCGGAGGGCCTGGGAGGCCAGCTGCGCACGGAGGCCCGGCGAGGGCGCGCGTACTGCCAGCAGGCACAGGGCACCAGCTGCACATGGAGGCCCGGGGAGGGCGCACGTAAGGCCGGAGGGCCTGGGGGGCCAGCTGCACACGGAGGCCCGGGGAGACACACGTAAGACCGGAGGGCCTGGGGTCCAGCTGAGCACGGTGGCCCGGGGAGGGCGAAAGTAAGGCTGGAGGTCCTGGGGGGCCAGCTGTGCACAGAGGACTGAGGAGGTCGCACGTAAGGCCGGAGTGGCCCGGAGGACCAGATGCGCACGGAGACCCGGGGAGGGCGCACGTTAGGCCGGGGGTCCAGGGAGCCAGCTTTGCACACAGGTCCTGGGCGGGCACACGTAAGGCCGGAGGGCCTGGGGGGCCAGCTCTGCACAGAGACCCGGGCCGGGCGCATGTAAGGCCGAAGGGCCCGGGGGCCTGCTTCGCACGGAGGCCTGAGGAGGGCACAGATAAGCCCAGAGGGCCTGAGGAGCTAGCTGCGCACTGAGGCCCGGGGCGGGCGCACGTGTGGCCAGAGGGGCCCAGAACCAGCTGCACATGGAGGCTCGGGGAGGGCGCATGTAAGACCGGAGGGTCTGGGAGGCCAGCTGTGCACGGAGGCGCGGGGAGGGCGCACGTTAGGTCGGAGGCCCCGTGGGGTCAGCTGTGCACGGAGGCGCGGGGAGGGCCCACATAAGGTCGGAGGGCCTGGCTGCCAGCTGCGCACGGAGGCCCGGGGAGCGCGCATGTAAGGCCGGAGGACCCGGTGTCCAGCTGCACACGGAGGCCCGGGGAGGGCGCACGTAAGACTGGAGTGCCCGGGGGACCAGCTGTGCGTGGAGGAGCGGGGAGGGTGCACGTAACGCCGGAGGGCCCGGGGGGCCAGCTGCACACGGAGGACCGGGGAGGGTGCATGTAAGGCCGGAGGGCCCGGGTTCCAGCTGCGCAGGGTGGCCCGGAGAGGGCGCACATAACACCGGAGGGCCGGGGCTTCCGCTTCGCACGGAGGTCAGGGGAGGCGCATGTAAGGCTGGAGGGTCCGGGGGGCTCGCTGCGCACGGAGACCTGTGGAAAACGCACGTAAGCAAAGTGGGCCAGGGCGGTCAGCTACGCACGGAGGACTAAGGAGGGAGCACGTAAGGCCCGAGTGCCCGGGGAACCAGCTGCGCACGGAGGCCGGGGGAGGGCGCACGTAAGGCCGGAGTGTCCCAGGGGGCCAGCTGCGCACGCAGGCCCTGGGAGGGCACACGTAAGGCCGGAGGGCCCGTGGGGCCAGCTGTGCACGGATGCTTGGGGAGGGAACACGAACTGCCGGCGGGCGAGTGCGCCAGCTGTGCACGGAGGCCCAGGGAGGGCGCACGTAAGGCCGGAGGGCCCGGGGGGCCAGCTGCGCACAGAGACGCGGGGAGGGCGCATGTAAGGTCGGAGGGCCTGGCTGCCAGCTGCGCACGGAGGCCCGGGGAGCGTTCACGTAAGGCCGGAGGGCCCGGGGTCCAGCTGCAAATGGAGGCGTGGGGAGGGCACAAGTAAACCCGAAGGGCCCGGGGGGCCAGCTGCGCGTGGAGGCTCGGGGAGGGCACACGTAATGCTGGAGGGCGCCGGGGGCCAGCTGCGCACGGAGGCCCGGGGAGGTCGCACGTACTGCCGGCTGGCGCAGGGCACCAGCTGAGCATGGAGGCCCGGGGAGGGCGCTTGTAAGGCCGGAGGGCCCGGGGGGCCAGCTGCCCACGGAGGCCCGGGGAGGACGCACGTAATACCGGAGGGCCCGGGTGGCCACTTGTGTACAGTGGCCCGGGGAGGGCGCACGTAAGGGCCGGAGGGCCCTGTGGGCCAACTACGCAAGGATTCACAGGGAATTAGCACGTAAGGCCGGAGTGGCCCGGAGAGCCAGCTGCGCACGAAGGCCCAGGGAGGGCGCACGTAAGGCCGGAGGGCCGGGGTCCAGCTGTGCACGGTGGCCGGGGAGGGCGCACGTGTGGCCGAAGGGCCCGGGGGACCTTCTTCGCACGGAGACCCTGAGGGCCTGAGGAGCTAGCTGCGCACTGAGGACCGGGGCAGGCAAACGTGTGGCCGCAGGGGCCCGGAACCAGCTGCACATGGCGGTTTGGGGAGGGCGCATGTAAGAACGCAGGGCCTGGGAGGCCAGCTGCGCATGGAGGCGCGGTGAGAGCGCTTGTAAGGACGGAGGACCCGCGGTCCAGCTGTGCATGGAGGCACGGGGAGGGCGCACGTTAGGCCGGAGGCCCTGGGGGGTCAGCTGTGCACGGAGGCCCGGGGACGGCCCACATAAGGCCAGAGGGCCTGGCTGCCAGCTGCACACGGAGGCCTGCGGAGGGCTCACGTAAAGCCCGGAGTGCCCGGGGGACCAGCTGCGCGTGCAAGCCGTTGGGAGGGCGCACGTAATGCTGGAGGGCATCGCGGGCCAGCTGCGCACGGAGGCGTGGTGAGGGAGCACGTACTGCTGGCGGGCGCAGAGCGCCAGCTGCCCATGGAGGCCCGGGGAGGGCGCACGTAAGGCAGGAGGGCCCGGGGTCGAGCTGCACATGGAGGCGTGGGGAGAGCGCAAGTAAACCCGGAGGGCCCGGGGGCCCAGCTGCGCATGGAGGCTCGGGGAGGGCGCACGTAATGCTGGAGCGCGCCGGGAGCCAGATGCAGACGGACGCCTGGGGAGGGCGCACGTACTGCCGGCTGGCGCAGGGCACCAGCTGCGCATGGAGGCCGCGTAAGGCCGGAGGGCCCGGCCTTACCAGCTGCGCATGGAGGGCGCACGTAAGGCCGGAGGGCCCGGGGGCCCAGTTGTGTACGTGGGCCCAGGGAGGGCGCACGTAAAGGCAGGAGGACCCTGTGGGCCAGATGCGCACGGATGCCCAGGGAAGGCACACGTAAGGCCGGAGTGGCCCGGAGAGCCAGCTGCGCACGAAGGCCCAGGGAGGGCGCACATAAGGCCGGAGGGCCCGGGGTCCAGCTGTGCACGGTGGCCAGGGAGGACGAACATGAGGCCGGAGGGCCTGGGGGGCCAGCTGGGCACGGAGGCCCAGGGACGGCCCACGTAAGGCCGGAGGGCACGGGGGGCCAGCTGCGCACACAGGCGCTCGGAGGGCACACGTAAGGTCGGAGGGCCCAGTGGGCCAGCTGCGCACGGAGGCCCGGTGAGGGCGCACGTAAGGCCGGAGTGGCGCGGAGGACCAGATGCGCACAGAGGCCCGGGGAGGGCGTACGTCAGGCGGGTTTCCAGGGAGCCAGCTTCGCACGCAGGTCCTGGGAGAGCACATGTAAGGCCGGAGGGCCTGGGGGGCCAGCTCTGCACAGAGACGCGGGTCGGACGCACGTGTGGCCGGAGGGCCCCGGAACCAGCTGCACATGGAGGCTCGGGGAGGGCGCATGTAAGAACGCAGGGCCTGGGAGGCCAGCTGCACACGGAGGCGCGGGGAGAGCGCATGTAAGGCCAGTGGACCCGCGGTCCAGCTGTGCACGGAGGCGCGGGGAGGGCGCACCTTAGGCCGGAGGCCCCGGAGGGTCAGCTCTGCACGGAGGCCCGGGGACGGCCCACATATGGGAGGACGGCCTGGCTGCCAGCTGCGCACGGAGGCCAGGGGAGCGCGCACGTAAGGCCGGAGGGCCCGGTGTCCAGCTGCACACGGAGGCCCGGGGAGGGTGCACGTAAACCTGCAGTGCCCGGGGGACCAGCTGTGCGTGGAGGACCAGGGAGGGCGCGTGTAAGACCGGTGGGCCTGGGAGGCCAGCTGCACACGGAGGTGCGGGGAGAGCGCATGTGAGGCTGGAGGATCCCGGGGGCCAGCTGCGCACGGTGGTCCGAGGAGGGCGCACATAAGGCCGGAGGGCCTGGCTGCCAGCTGCACACGCAGGCCCGGTGAGGGCACACGTAATGCCGGAGGGCTTGGGGGCCAGCTGTGCACGGAGGCCCGGGGAGGGCGCAAATAAGGCTGGAGGGCCTGGGGGGCCAGCTGTGCACAGAGGCGCGGGGTGGGCGTACGTAAGGCCAGAGGGCTTGGGGGGCCAGCTGCGCACGGAGGCCCGGAGAGGGCGCACGTAAGGCCGGAGGGCCCGGGGGGCCAGCTGTGCACGGAGGCGCGGGGAGGGCACACGTAAGGCTGGAGGGGGCGGGGGGCCAGCTGTGCACAGAGGCGCGGGGAGGACGCATGTAAGGCCGCAGGGCCTGGGTGGCCAGCTTCGCGCAGAGTCCGGGGGAGGGCGCACGTTAGGCCGGGGTTCCAGGGAGCGGTTTCGCACGCAGGTCCTGGAAGGGCACACGTAAGTCGAGAGGGCCCGGAGGGCCAGCTGTGCACGGAGGCCCGGGCCGGGCGCACGTATGGGCCGGAGGGCCGGGGGGGCCAGCTGTGCACAGAGGCCCGGAGACGGCGCACGTATTCCACACGGCCCGGGGGGCCAAGTGCGCACGGAGGCCCGGGAAGGCCGCACATAAGACCGAAGGGCCCGAGGGCCTAGCTGTGAATGGAGGCCCTGGGAGGGCAGACGTAAGACCGGAGGGCCCGGGATCCAGCTGTGAACCAAAGCCGCTGGAGGGCGCACGTAAGGCCGCAGGGCCCGGGGGCCCAGCTGCGCACTAATGCCGGGTGAGGACGCAAGTAAGGCCCGAGTGGCCAGGGGGCCAACTGCGCACGGAGGCCAGGGGAGGGCGCACATAATGCCGGAGGACCCGGGGTCCAGCTGCGCACGGTGGCCCGGCAGGGTGAACGTAAGGCCGGAGGGCCCAGGGCCAGCTGTGCACAGAGGCCCGGGGACGGCGCACGTATGCAACACGGCATGGGGGGCCAACTGCGCACGGAGGCCCGGGAAGGCCGCACGTAAGACCGAAGGGCTCGAGGGGCTAGCTGTGAACGGAGGCCCTGGGATGGCAAACGTAAGACCTGAGGGCCCGGGGTCCAGCTGTGAACCGAAGCCCCAGGAGGGCGCACGTAAGACCGAAGGGCCCGGGGGCCCACCTGCGCACGGAGGCCTGGGGAGGGCGCACGTAATACTGGAGGGCCCGGGGGTTCTGCTTTGCACGAAGGTCCGGGGAGGTAGCATGTAAGGCCAGAGGGCCCGAGGGGCCAGCTGAGAACGAACACCGAGGGAGGGCGCACGTAAGGCCGGAGGGCCCGGGGGACCAGCTGTGCACGGAGGCCCGGGGAGGGCGCACGTAATACCGGAGGGCCTGGGGGTTCCGTTTTGCACGGAGGTCCGGGGAGGCTGCATGTAAGGCCGGAGGGCCCGAGGGGCCAGCTGTGAACGGAGGCCCAGGGAGGGTGCATATAAGGCTGGAGGGCCCGGGGGGCCTGCTTTGCACAGAGGCCCGGGGAGGGCACACGTAAAGCCTGAGGTCCTGGGGAGCCAGCTGTGCACAGAGGCCCGGGGAGGGCGCACACAAGGCCGAAGGGCCCGGGGGGCCTGCTTTGCACGGAGCCCAGGGGAGGACGCATGTAAGGCCTGAGGGCCTGGGGAGCCAGCTGCGCCCGGAGGACCGGGGAGGGCGCACGTAAGGCTGGAGGGCGCGGTGGGCCAGCTGTGCACAGAGGCGCGGGGAGGGCGCACGTAAGGCGAAAGGGCCCGGTGAGCCAGCTGTGCACGGAGGACCGAGGAGGGCGCATGTAAGGCCGGAGTGGCCCGGGGGGCCAGCTGTGCACGGAGGCCCGGGGAGGGCACACGTAAGGCCAGAGGGCCCGGCGGGCCAGCCGTGCTCGGTGGCCCGGGGATGGCGAACGTAAGGCCAGAGGGCCCGGGTGGCCAGCTGTGCACAGAGGCCCGGGGAGGGCGCAAGTAAGACCAGGGAGAGCCCAGGGTCCAGCTGCACACGAAGGCCCGGGGAGGGCGCACATAATGACGGCGGGCGCAGGGCGCCAGGTGCGCCCGGAGGCCCGGTGACGGCGCATGTAATGCCGGAGGGGCCTGGTGGTCCAGCTGTGCACGGAGGCCTGGGGAGGTCGTACGTAAGGCCGGAGGACCCGGGGTCCTGCTGCGTACAGTGGACCGGGGAGGGGGAACGTAAGGCCGAAGCACCCGGGGGCCCAGCTATGCACGGAGGCCCGGGGACGGCGCTCGTATGCCACACGGCCCGGGGGCCAGCTGCGCACGGAGGCCCGGGGAGGACACACGTAAGTCCAGAGGGCCCGGGGTCCAACTGTGAACCGAGGCCCAGGGAGGGCGCACGTAAGGCCACAGGGCCCGGGGGCCCAGCTGCGCACGGAGGCCCGGGGAGGGCGCACGTAATACGGGAGGGCCCGGGGGTTCCGCTTTGCACGGAGGTCTGGGGAGGCTGCACGTAAGGCCGGAGGGCCCGAGGGGCCAGCTGTGAACGGAGGCCCGGGGAGGGTGCATGTAAGGCCGGAGGGCCCGGGGGGCCAGCTGCGCATGGAGGACCGGGGAGGGCGCACATAAGGCTGGAGGGCCCGGGGGGCCAGCTGCACACAGAGCCGCGGGGAGGGTGCACGTCAGGCCGGAGGGGCTGGTTGGCCAGCTGCGCATGGAGGCCCGGGGAGGGCGCACGTAAGGCCGGAGGGCCCGGGGGGCGCGCTGCGCACGGAGACTCGGGGAGGGCGCATGTAATGCCGGAGGACGTAGTGATGCAGCTGTGCACAGAGGCCCGGGGAGGGCGCTCGTATGGCCGGAGGGCCTGTGGGACCAGCTGTGCCCGAAGGCCCGTGGAAAGCCCA
>JAVCKT010068265.1:0-15600 GCA_032273925.1 Rhynchotus rufescens
GACTAGAAAGACAAATACTCCTTAAATTCTAGTGAACGGTATCAGGCAGTTGATCGCGTTCGATGCTGTTCAACACTAGGTCCAATATAAGGCTTCCCACAGCACAAACTCCTTCTAAACTCTACACATTTCTTCCCCAAAAATCACAGTCCACGTCTTTTTGTTTTGATTTGTTTATAATTCATATTCAACTTAAGGAATCTGTCATGGGACTCAGCTAAAAATTGTTCAGGTTCTTCATACTGTTTTACTAATGTGATGATTTATTGAGTGTGAAAAGACCTCAAAATTGAATGACCTTTAGAAAACATTACACAATTTAATTTCTTTTTCCATGAGGATGTCTAAGTAAACTGGGAACACACGTCATACATAAAATATCAATACTAGCTAACTTCTAAAATAACATCTCATTTCCCACTAACAGCAAAGGCAGCAAAAAGAAAATCATTGCAAAGTTACCTTAAAAACAGCAACAGGTCTTTAGGATAGCTGTCTAAGTCCTTGGGAATGCCTTGTAGTGTCACCATGGTCATCAAGCACCTCAGCTGAAAGGACAGCAGAGGTTACATCAAAGGGAAAAAAAACAGCACAAAAATATAAACAAAATAAAACAAATGTAAAGAAAATGCTCTGTTCCAAAGTAAGATTAAAAAAAAAAAAAGACAGAAATCAGAGTGTTTGGTTCCTAAGAAATCAAGCCTGTTGAGCTGTTACTTCACTGATTTTCAGAGAAATTCAGAGTTATGGGATGGAGACAAAGGTAACTGACCTGGTCTTCTCCTAGCTTGACATTCTTCTGCTTCATGGCTTTGGCTAGCTGCCGAAAACTTTCCTTTTCCATCCCATTCACAGCGGTACATGTGAAGCCTTGGAGGACAGACTGGGAAAGCCTAAGCACCCAAAGAGAGCAAATCACAGGGATAACGTGATGTCAGGAGGGAAGGCAACGCTGATCATGGTCACAGGAACATAATGCAAATATTGCAAGCATCAACCTTCCCTCCTTTCAAAGTCTGAAGTTCTCCAAACTCCAATCCCCCAAATCATTAGTCCTACTGTGAAACCAACACAACACAGACATTGATTCCATTGTTTTCCCTAGATGTATTTTATTCTTTGCTTTATTTTCCATCCTAGATACAAGAGCTAGCTAAGGAAACGTACACCAGTCTTACTAGGTTTGCAGTCCCTGGGGTAGCACTGTGCAAGACTGACATGTTCTTCCACAGAGCTGGAAGCAACTGAAGCCAGAGCTTGCTTTAGGAAGCACGTTGCCCTTTTGGATATATTTTGCTGCTGAAACCCTGGTACACCTTGGGGCTATCTGCCTATGTTTGGGTTTGTATATTATTTGCTTCCTCTTGCTATGGACTCAATGTGGTGGATTTGCCACTTGTGACAAAGGGTCAACAAGCACGGAAAGTGGGAGGAGAGAATTAAAATGCTACCTGCTGAAATCAGGTTCTGTCTTTATCACATCATTGAAAAACATGGCAGCCTGTGGAGCAAAGGCAAAGAGAGTCAATGGCCAACCAAGCTCTTCTGCAACACTCAGGTGTATTTTCAAATAGGTTTGTATAGTGGAGTGATATCCCTATGATGCCAAAGGCTGACACTGTAGCCTTTGGCCGAGACATGGAGGAAGCAAGCTGCTAGCATATTACCTGTTCTGGGGTCCATGTTTTCTGATTGAGATCCTGAATATTAGGCTTCTCTTTCTCAAAAACAAGCAATGATTTGGGAATGTAGCTGGCCAGAGCATCAGGGATGTATTTAACCAGGTCAGCAGGGTGGTCTAAACCAGAGGAAATCTAAAACAAACAAAAAACCCACACACATAATTCACACTTTGTAGCTTAAATAAACACCCCAACACAATTATACGAGGGGAACCACACAGCACAGTGCTAAAAGATCAGCCTGTCCTAAAAGGGCAGTCACCTTCCCTGCTGACATGTTCTCAGTCCAGCCCCTGGCAATATCTTTTCCCTGAGGGCTTATTCTCAAGTCAGCAGGGAGTGGTTTGACCATCCTGTAGAGCAGCTACGTCTGTTCTGACACTATCCCCACGAGGCTCGGCTTGCCATGGTGGCTGTCAGCCAAGGACATCTGTACAGGGACAGTGACAGGGACCTGCGACGTCTGTCTCTGCTGCACCCTCTGGTTAGCAATGACAAACAGTCCCAAGAGAATGTGGGCTGGGCGTGCGCGCGGCTGCCAATGTCACCTGGCCTCAGGTAACCCACCAGCGTTCCCAGCTCTGAGTCACTGGGGCTTGGTACACTTGCGATGTCCGAAAGAGAGAAACAACTTCACCTTCTCCACAAACGCTGCTTTCAGAGCGGAGGGTAGGGTGGCTGTTTGCCGGGCAAACTCGGGCAACTTAATGGCTTCCACAATCACGTTTGCGGGCAGACTTTGAAGCGTGCTGCTGTTGAGGCCAGCCACCAAGCTCCCGAGCCTTGCCAGGCTCTGGCCATCCGTGATCTGAAGGGCAACACACACAGACAAGAGGACGTTACAGGCCATACGTCACCACAGCTATAACAGATATGAGGTGCACATATGGACCTTATCATTTGTACCTCATAGCCAGAGCTGAGCAATTTGTTGACGATAGCGCGGGTCTGCTCAGTGTTCCAACCATGAACTTTGCTCAGGGCAGGAAGAGATGCTTCCAGGTCTTCCCCACTGATGCTCTCCTCAATCTCGGATACTGGCAGCCCGACGGCAGCCTGGCCCAATGCACGCAGGACTGCGGGAGGGAAACGCTCAAACTTTCGCACCAAAGAGGATGCAACCTGGAAAGGTCCCATATGGACAGAAGAAGTCAGAGGAGCAATGAGGGGAGCCTGCTGGATCCCATGGCCTTTGGATGTCTTAAATCACTGGACTTTTGCTTCATAGGCTTTTGTGGTGAAGTCTGTGATGGACTCCCTCTACTCACTAAGATTTTACTGATGGTAAAACAGCAGCCAGAGGCCCCAATAAAAAAGCAAAATGCCCTAAGGGGTCATACAGAAGAGGAAAAACAACAATCAACACCAAACCCTCTGACTAGGTCACTTACTCCCACCCACTCTTCCTGGCAACCCCCCGATCCAATCTTGCACCCAGATTTGTGAATCCTCTTCCATGTGGGAGCCTCATTCCCCAAATGGAACTTATACTGTGCAGAAGATCCTCTCCATTGCCCAGGAGTCGCAACTGGCTGGGCTGTGCCCATGCTCTATGCTCCTCACTGTGAGACTGCAGCAAGCTCAAGTGTTTCCCTGTGACAGTGTTTGAGGAGATCACTTAACTTCCCTGTGCTTTAATTTTCTCATCGATTAAACGGGAATATAGATCTTTGAAGATCAGCCCTGAGCTCAACAGGGACCTAATCACTTGTAGAGGTTGACAGACGTTTATCTGCTGCAGGATTAGAGCTCTTTCTTCACCAAGAAGAAAAGGCTTTCTCATAAATTTTCCGACTTCACAGGGTTGGCAAGTATATTACCTGCAGCTCCTCTGTTGTCAGGGATGAAGAGCGAGGTCTCTCCCTGTCTTCTCCTGCATGTGTCACATTCATGGGGCAGTTCTTACTGATCCTCTGGGCCAAGTTCAAAGCGTCATCTCTGCTCAGGTTGCTCACTGCGGATGGGCTCAGGTAGCAAACAAACCTGTCTGGGAGACTGGAGATGGGAAACAAGGAGAGGTTGCCAGTATGATGAGCAGTGCCTCCATCAGAGACCTCGCCTCTTTTCCAGAGGATGCTCCCTGCCAGTGCATGTTTCCTCCCTCTCGCTTAGGCTCTGATGATGCTCCTGTTTACACAGAGCACTGTTGCATCCTGCAAAACTGGCCAGCTGCAAGACCCACTGCTAGTCTTAGTTGGTGGTTTGCACTGTGTGACAATGACTTCCCATGAGCTGGAACTTGGGGTCTGGCCTGCACTAACATAACTGCAATGTGACTAGAAACGCAAACAGAAACACGCTTCTTACATCTCAAGTGAGCGGGCATGGGAGTCAGCACTGAGCAGCACCAGCTGTGCCAAGGAACCGCGTCAAACCATGAGTCAGATGGGAAGAACGGTGAGATCGCATACCTTGATAAAGCAAAGCCGGACCCGGAGGTCAGCAGCAAGGTGTAATACACAGCCGTTGCCCGGAGCAAAGTGAGCTTCCTGACCATCTGAATATTGTCTGGATCCCTGGCAAATCGCTGAAGCTGAGGGCGTTACCATGCAGGAGAAAAGAAAAGATATCTTAGTCCTGGCAATTACCTGGGACAGTTTGAAGAGACTCTCACTTCAAGCAATACTTTTTTTTTCCCACATCTTCAGAGCTCTGAGGGTTTTTTTTGTTGCTGTTGTTAGAGTAATGCAGAGGATTTTGATTTGTCTGTGCACACCTTCCATCACCACTGTGAACCTGTACTTACTGTTGATTCATCAGCAAAGAGCTGCAAGTCTTCAACAGGAGCATGCTCCATAAAGGACCCCAGGTAATTTTTAAACCAGGCAGTGGAATTCAGACCTGGAATGGCTGCATTGTAGCATTTCTGCTTTGACCCTGCAAAACACGCAGATACCATAAAGCTACAGACTTATAGTGCAGCTGAAAATCAGTAGAGACAAGAGATTTCTGAATACAGAGCTGTCTTTAGTCTATTTGAGAAACAAGCCAGCTGAGAGCTGCCTAAGTGCCTGTGATCACACATGTGAATTGCTGCCTCAGGACAGGGAAATGCCTTACCTGGGTACCTCTGAACTACCTCTGAACTAACTCCTGAGCTGAATTCTTCAGGTCTCACATGCAAACTCTGCCCTGCCCTTTTATAACAAAAGCAATCAATGCCATTTGCAGAGGACGTAAGATAGCGCAGAACTCTCTTTACTGATTTAGACTGGCTTAAGAAAGTCTTTAGGCTGGGAAATGATTCCTGATACTGCTCTCTGCATCACACTCCTACTCTATTTGCACTGAAGAGGCAGTATAAATCCACTATAAACCCATGAAGCTCTGTAACAGATCGTCACTATTGCTGTAATACACATTAGTGGCTTAAAGCAGGTAGTAGGTTTGAATCACTTACTATCCTGGACAAGATAGTACTTGATTGCATTGTAAAGATTCCTCTGCTCTTGCACTTGAAGGTTAGAATAGATGCTATTCAGGGCGGCGACTCTATGGAAAGATTAAAAAAAAAAAAAAAATCAAAAACCAAAACCAAACTTGGCAGGGCAGATTATTACAGAAATAGCAGTTGTGTGTTATTATGACACTCAAAAATGTCCCTTTTGAAATCTACCAATGTGACTGCCCTTCTCAACAGCTGTCCCCACCCAGGCACCAGTTACCAGTCCGCGATGCCACTTTGCAAACACGGCCACTGTCCTCTCCCAGAAGCACAGGACAGAAGCACCGCTTGTGCTGAGCACTTACACCTTCTGAAAATCCTCACACGACACGTTTTTGGCACGGAGGCAAGCAGAGACTGTAGGATGGGCCAGGAATGGCTGAAGGCCCTCGTGGACCCACTGAGACAAGACAGGTGGGCTGTCAATGCCAGGTACTTGTAGCATCTTCTCCCACAGGCCATTAACAAAGATGATGCTCCACTCTTCTGAGAGGGGCATGTGAGAAAACTGAAGGCAAGACAAGGAGAAACACATCAAGTGCAGTGAATGCAGACCTCTAAACATGCACAGATGCACGTGAATATGAACCTTATGAATGGCTGCAACCCCTCTCTCCAGATAGTGGAGATAGTGACTTGCAAGATAGTGACTCTTTTTCCATGTCGTATTTGTGTAACTCAAGTATAAACAGGCTCTAATTCACATTGGAGCCTCCGGTCTTCGTTGTCCGGAGCACAATCCTCTTCGCAATTAGCAACACATAACTCACGTGAACTCATTGTTTAAAAAGAAGTTTACCTGCTGGCTGAAGGTAGTCAGGGCAGCTAAAAGCTTGTTGGCATCGTACTTGGAAAAGAACAGAATGGAGTACGCTGGATCCATTGCACTGAGAGGCTTAGGGCTCAGGCAAGAGTATAAGGATACGAGGAAGTCATCCCTAAGGTCCCGGAGCCAAGCACTCTGGAAAAAAAGGAAAGGGAAATCCATATAGAAATAATAAAATGTGTGTCCTATTCAGAGACACTGCAGCAATCTCCTTTAGGTCTGCTTCACCAACTCTCCTACGTGTGAGCATTGGCATTGAAAGGCAACACAACACGTTGAAAGAGGAGATGGAAGAAAGACCAAGTTACACTGACTCGAAACAAACCTAACCTTGCACAACACCAGGCGTTGGATCCTTCTATTACCTAATCTGTGCTTCCTCCAAAGCCAAGAATGGCTTTAAAAACTTAACTCAAAATGCTCCTCCTACCTCCAAAAATGGCCATTTCAGCAAAATATAGCTTTCCATAGACAACTTCCTCATTTTTTTTTCCACTGAAAAAGCAAACTCCAAATATATGGGAAGAGATATGCATCTTTTTGTCAGAAACATTAAAGCAAAAGAAACTTTATCCATTCAATTGTGTTTACTAGTATTTGCAGCAACTCAGAGACAACCACCAAAGCAGACAGGAGTGTAAATGTGAAATATTCCTGGTGACATTTTCCACATTGCAACTACCTCAGGAGCAAGTAATCCTGCTGGGTTTCTCTTATGCAAAGATTTGTTCCAACATTCAGATGAACTTACTAATTTTAGAAGTCTCTGCTGTCCCACTTCCTTATTTGAGAGGCTTTGAGAAGACAGCATCACCCACCCCACGGAGAGCCTCCGCCAGGCTCCATGGTGGTTCAACTGCTCTCAGAGCTTGCAACATGGAGCATGTGCTGCATGGTGTGATGTGTGGACATCTCCAGTCCCCTCCCCGTAACCCCAAGTCTGAAAATGACACTGCACCAGGATGGCTCTGATTTGGGAGACAGTTTGGCCTTCAGGTGGTCCCAGAGTCCCTCCATCCTGTATGTGTGACCTGAGCCCATGGAAAAGGAGACTGCTCTCACCTGTGCACAGGCGTATTGACCAAACGTGAGGTTGCAGGGCGAAGCTTCACCACGGGCTATCTTGAGGAGCATCTCCTGGCTGGCACTGGTGAGGAAAAAGCAAAGCTATCACCCCCCTGGCACTCTCAGAGCCCCCAGGGCAGCGAGGGGAGCAAGCAACACCAGCAGTGTGCCTGCAAACGCAAGCACGGGGCCCCAGGGCCTGATTCCAGAGCTCCTGCTGCTAGGGACAGGCTTTTACTCCTTTATTCCTTCAAATACCAGCAATGGGGTCAGTTATTAGCTACTCTCCTATAAAGGCTCCAGCCCACCCACTAAGGAGCATGAGCAATGCCAAGCAGCCCCCAAAAATGCAGGGGAGTGAATGAGCAATACAGTGGTTGAGAATTATTTGCTGATACCACTCAGGAGCGGGGACAGGGTCCTTGTAAATCCCCTGGCCCTTAGGAAGAAACCAAGCACAAGAAAGGCTGGGAGATGGCACCTGTTTGAGTCCTAGACCCCACCCTAGACCCAGGATCCCTTCCCTTCACTGCAGCCCTGAGCACCCCAACCTCCTCCCAGCCCTCGGACAAGCCTGGCCCTTGCAGGGAAAGGGGCTACAACTGTTTTTAGAGGTTTCCTGACCCCAAAGTGATGTCCCTAACAGACTGCTCCTGTTCCCAAGAGCGGTGCTGTTGAGATAATTGGTAGCAGGTTCACATACCTTTCCACTGAAGCACACACAGCAGCTTCTGATTCCCCAGAAAAGAAAGAGACAAACAGAAATAAAGGGAATGCGACAGAAACACATATTGAAAGCTGTGTTTGAATCTTCCTTGGGAAAACTAGGTGGTAGGAAACTCACCATCGACAGGGCTGCTCGAGCACTAGACAGGGAAAAAGAGGAGAGAAGATCTCATACGGTGCAATGGCAGCACAGCATTATTTGTGACCATTTAATACAGACAAGGATGTGAACTGCCAACACGTGCACTTGGATTCAGCCTGGTAACAAACAAGCGCCTGGATTCTGAGTGCCCATCTCGTCCTGTTAGGCAGCTGCCACCTGCAAAACTGGCTCTGCACTCAAACAGCTCCAAAGGTCCCTCAGGCATCGGCATCAGAGGGATGGACCCTTCTCCCAGTGATGTGAGTGTGGTCCATGGGTGGCACTTGCATGGCACTGCTGTGGCACCCTCGCACTTCTAAAGCCCTTTGGCCACCTGGAGAAGCCACCCCCACCCCACACATTACTTGGGAGACAACAAGGGAAGGAAGGTAACATCTAACTCCATGCTCAAGGCACTGGGTTTATGGTGTAGCAATTAATTCCTATCAATGTACTACCATCAAAAGAGGTCCACACTGACCACCAATACACACACATTTTGCAAGCGAAGGCATCGATGATATGTATGTTATATATGGAGTTTTTCTTACCAGATGTGTCCCTGCAGAAGTTGCAGCAGCTGCCAGCCCACCTAGAAGACAATATGCCATGATTTTAGTCACAAACTTGGGACAGAGGCTCATTCCCAGTATCCCTTGTGCACTATGGCCAGATAGCAGGTCAGTGCGGAGCCTGGAGGCCAGACAAACCATGCCTGCACTTCCTTGGTTTCTTTAGATTTGTAGCACCTACTTCTCACTATGCCAAGCCTACCCAAGTCTGACTTGGATTTCACACCCCTCCCCTGTCAGTGCTCAGCTGGATGAAAATCACCCTGTTCCACAGAGCTGAACACCCTGCAGAGAACGTCACAGTGTGACAGCCCTCACTCTAGACCTGTCAAAGAGCTTGACAGGGATTTACGTGAAGAAATGAAGCTGTCACTGCTGGTTCTTGGCAGGCCCGAGCAAGCTCCCCACTTGCCTACACCTTGTTTTCCACCCTTTACATTGTCCCCTGATGACAAGTGTCTTCCCCTATTTTGGGCTGCCTGACACACTGCTCAGGACAGCAGGATTTTCCAGCTCCCCAGTGTTGCACTCTGGCCACCTTCTCACTCCCTTATTGCTGCAACATCCTCCCTTTCATCTGCAGCCCTTCCTGAGCACCTGGGGACCTCCACCCTGCCAGGGAAGGAGGCCCAGTGAAACACCTGGCACTATTTGGGCACAGCAATCAATGGCATGGGACTCGCCTATCCTTCAACCAACACGGAGAGCAAGAGGAAGAGGAGGAGGAGGCAGCTTGCCTGGGTGTGAGCATGTTCAGCAGCCTAGCGATCCACATTAGGAACAGCTTGTAGGAAAGCATGAAAGGAGTCTCTCTAATCAGCATAACAACTGTTTTGATTACCAGCTGCTACACCTTTTAAATTATTTAATTAATGGAGAACTCTCACTAAGTAACGAGCAAAGGAGCCACAGCTTGCTAAACTCAGCAGCTGAGTTCCCCTCGGCCTAACGCAGGGTTTGCTCCCAGGGGAAGCCGTGAAAGAGTTAGAGCAGCAAAGCTCTAACTAAAGGAGTGTGGGGCCGAGGCGAGGCCTGGCCACGCTTCCCTGCCTGCACACAAAGCCAGGGCTGTTCCCACCATGAGCACTGCTTCCTGCTCACACCACGACGGAGGGTTGGAAATACACTGCCCAGCCCTCGTCTTGGGAAGCTCTCAGGTGTAATGGTCAGCTCTGAGCATGTAGATTGTCCCATCGACCCGAAAGGGCAGCACTCAGAGACACTCCTGCGAGGAAGAAGAGGAGGAACACAAAAAGTCCCCCCAGATGCCCCCACTGTATGACAGCAAGTCTCCCACTGCCCTACATCACACCCATGGACTCAGCTTGTGTCACGGAGCACCCAGGACACGCAGACACTGCTCTGGGAGCAATGCCCTTCCAAAGCAGGGCTTCTATTACGTGCTTTGCAGGGACTCCAGGCTGTGATGAAGCCTCCCATAAAGGAAGGTGCATGCAAGGAGCAGCTCCTGCCTGCGGAGGTTGTGCTGCTCCTCTCCGCAGCCCCGTCGCATGGAGGACATTTACGTGCCACAAGCTGCTCGGCACTGCCTGCGTTCCCCAGCGCTGCTTAATCCTTGTGATAAACCTCTCATTCTGAGAACACAGCACCACTGTGCTTAGACCTCCCACCCGTTCCCTGCTGAAATCAGCCATGGGTGCCTTTGAGGAAGATGTTCCAAGGGCTTTCAGAAATTGGGGCCTGCCTCCTTTCTCCCTTATCTATCTCCAACACGGACAGTGCATGCAAGCTGCTAGACTCAAAATCTCTACAAGCTCAACGTATTTCTGAGAGCCCACCTTTCCTCCATCTCCAGTTATCTAGGCTTTTTCTCACTTAAAATAATGTGTATATATATATAAAAAGAGAGAGAGATGGCATGGTCCGATGAAACAGAGTGATTTCCCAAGGCTGTATATACTAAGTCAATGGCTGGTACGAGAACATGTCACCAAACATTCATTGCAAACATGATCTCAGGTCTGATGAGGAATGAAGGATAAAGTGCTGCCTCTATGAGAGAAACAAAGATGCTGATTTGGGACCCCCAAAAATTGATTGCGGGGGAGAAAAGAGGAGGACTACAAAAAGAATCAGATCCAGGTAAGATTATTTCTAAAGGAACAGCTTTCCCAGAGACATCTGGATAGTCTAAAAAGGGGTAGGGAAGAGACAGAGACAGCTCTGCAATGGCAGAGGGAGAATAAATTCTAATTTTGTCCTTCCTCATTGTTTATAAGGAAATTAATATAGTTTGGATCACCAATACAGCAATAAACAGCTCACCCTCATGGTAGTACTCACCAGCCAAAAGGAGGAAGCCCAGCCCGGAGCACAAAGATGTCATCCTTGCAAAGACCTTCGGCGTGCCCACACGTGGCAGGAATCACCTTATTTCAGTCAAGAAAAAAAAAATCAAATATGATTTAATATCTTTTTTTTTCCAATTAAAAAG
The DNA here is from genome assembly GCA_032273925.1 of Rhynchotus rufescens. Classification (NCBI taxonomy): domain Eukaryota; kingdom Metazoa; phylum Chordata; class Aves; order Tinamiformes; family Tinamidae; genus Rhynchotus; species Rhynchotus rufescens. The sequence goes on from JAVCKT010068265.1 coordinate 10,914, forward strand.
AAAACAACAAACAAATCTGTGAGGCTTGCAAAGTTAAAGGCGCTCACTCAGGAGACTGCCTCACAAGCCAACACGCCAGCACCCTTCCCAAAAATCTACAGGCAAGTGCCCCCAAAGCACCTGGAGGAGGGTCCCCGCTGCCTGGCAGGGCTCGGGGCCACGTGCGGAAGCCCGGAGCGTGCCGAGCTGGCTGCGCGGGGGCCCTTGGCGGCGGAGCAGCGGCCGAGGTTGCCCAAGGAGCCGCTCGTTGCGACACGCGCGCAGAGCCGCTCGCGCCTGGCCGCAGCGGAGGGCCCCGCGCCGGGCGCTTTTCACCCAGCAAGCCGGGGCGTGTCCCTGCCTTCCACGGCGCCTCCTGAAGTCACACGAGGGATTTGGAGCGCGGGACACACCTAGGAGCCCTGGAGAATGCAAAGGTTTGGCAATGCAAATAAACGCCTGCCATCCCCTAGGACACGGGGGAAACACGGAGCCCCGAGCGAGGCTGCGGGCAGCGGGCAGGACGAGAGCGGCCAGCGGGCACAGTCCCCTCTCGCGCTGCACCGGCGGGCACACGATGCATCCCTGGAGCACAGCACTAAACTGCAGCATGAAGCCTTGTGTGCAGTCTGGAATGCCCGGCCCTTTTCTAAGGATTTCGGCTCACCTCAGGCACCTAGGGCAACGCCACGCAGGATGACACGGCAGCCCTCCCTGGCGTCTCTTTCAGATCACAGGTATTTGGAGCTGGGATCTCTGTTTCAGGACCTCACCGAGGTCCTCACTCATAAAACTTCTCCTGCAGGGGTGCTCGGAGGGGCTCGCGGCTCCCTGCTCTCCCTCGACACCTGCACCATAACCATAATCACTGGAATAAAAACGAGACCTGCAGAGGGTTCTAGCAGGTGATGGGTATTACATTGTTGTCCTGACATCTCCCCGACCAGCACTCTTCGACCTGAGCCCCCAGGCTGCTAAGAAATTGCACACAATAACTCTCAGTTTCTCCAAATGCAGCAGGATCATTCTCCTCAGTTTTTAAAATTCTTTTTACCAGCTTCATTGATGCTGTACAAGGGAAAACGTTCTGTAAACCAGTTAGGTCCCAGGTTTAAACTTGTGCCGTCATGCCCAGGTGTAATCCAGGGGCTTATGAAAGCACAGAGAAAAGCTGGCATTGACTCACAGTACCACCGTGCACCAAACCCCTGCTCTCTCTGCACTCCCAGTTTTTGTACAACATTTAACATGTTTATCAGCTATTTCAGAGCTAATACAACTGGAACTGACTCACACATGTAGCTTGTCTGACTCAGAGGTGCTCAGGACTCAATCACTGCCACGTCTGTCATCAACAGCCATCATAAGCCACTCACATCTCTATTAACCTCATCATTTTGTGAATAGCCAGAATCAGATGTCCAGTTAAAAGTAGGAAGCCTCTTCTTCAGGAAATTCAAACAAGGTCTCCTCGATATGGACAGGAGGTCCTTCAGTTACGTTTCAAATGCCATAACCCCCAGTGCCTTGCACCTTTTGGGAAAGGGCCTCTTCCCCAGGGCACTGGGAGGTGAAATGCAAGAGCTGGAAAGGCATCCAAAGCAGAAAAACCCACACTGAGCCGGGGTGAAGGATGGGGAAGCTGAGGAGGGGCACGATGCCGAGTGCCAGGATTCTCTGCTCATGTCAGGCAGGAAATCATGTGTAGTTAAGGAGTGTACAGAGCACCTCCTCATGGGGAGAGGAAGCAGGGGCCATGAAGATGAGGAAGAGCTGTCATCAATAAATAAACAGATATTTTGCTTAGTTCTTGGTCCCAAGGTGGCTGAGCAGAATCACTTAAAGTTTGTGTCCATCCTTTAGCAGCTACGAGCCCCAGGCAGAGGTAGGAATCCAATGCTGGGTGTGGTGCAGACAAGAAGGTCTTCGATGCAGAGGCACACAGTCTAGAAGACGGAGCAGCTCGAAGATCAGAGGGGAACCAATGATTTCCACCCAGCAGTAGGTAAGCCACCATTACAGGGTTTTGCATGCTTCAAAACCCAAGGAAAATTGTAAGGATTGCAGCAGAGGGCTGTAAGGGGGTTTTCAAGCTCACCTATCTCCACTTATCACAGCTTATCTCAACACTAGATTAGGAGACCTCCTTCTGCCTCCCATCCCTCTGTCCTTTCCCAGCGCATGAACCACCCTCTGCTCACCTGGCCTGACCGCACGCGCGGTCTCAGGGATGGCGCACGCGTTTCACATCTCCCCGAGCTCCAACAGGGATTTCCTTGGTGTTCCTGCCTCGCTAAGCCAGGTGTGGCAGCGGACAAACCCTTCCTGGTCCCCGGCACCCGCTGCACCCACCCTGCTCAGCCCAAAGTCGCTGCACGTCCCCTTGGTTCAAGCAGAGTAACTTCATGCTCTTACAGCCAAGACAGGTCTCCAAGGGCTAGCAAACAGCAGGAGAGAGCACTGTCCCAAAGAGGCCCAGACAGGACATTTGACCACGCATTTGGTCATCCCACTGCATGTGCAGGATGGGATTCACGCTGTATCCTGGAGGATCGCGACGCGATGGAGCTGCAGGGCTGAAGATGATGGACACAACCGCAGCCTTGAGGAAGGTCCCCAGGGCGGCATGGGCAGAGCAGCAGGACAGGCAGAGCCGTGAAGGCCAAGTCTCAGTCTAGAGTAAAACCCCTTGGTGGGGTGAAGGAAGGATGGGCTTGTTGTGACAGACAAGGAGCTGGGTGAGCCTGTTCAAAGGGTTGTGCCCAGAGCTGGCTTAGGGGGATAAAGACAGAGCTGATGCAAAGTCCATGGTCTAAGGTATGGACGGCTCCAAGCCCAAAATCAGGTGTCATGACACAGCCATCACTTGCACTTGGCTCACCTTTTATGCTCACTGTGTAAATCTCAGGCTTGCTGAGATCTGGCACATGAAGGAAGACACCCTGATAACTGAAGCAAGGCTCTGAGGCCTCTCCCCTCCTTATCTCTGCAAAAATGCAAACAAGGAAACTCTCCTAAACAAACATCCCCATTTGAAAACTGTGATTTCAATGAAAACAAACCAATCCACAGGGCTCACCGCTTCCTCCCTGCTGCAGGCTTACCCTAAATCCTGCTGCTCTGGACCAAAACAGCTGCCGCCCACAGGCAAAAATCACAAAAAGAGGGCATCAAGAGAACCCACAGGGCAGCACCCTCTGCTCAGCAACTCCCCAAACCACAAGGCATTTGAAACAAGGGAATATGCTGGGAACTCAGGACATCCTCTTGCACTTCCTTCTCCCCTAAACACACCCTATAGGTCCCTGTTAGAGGCAGGGTGATGGGTCAGCCCCAGCATGGCTCTGCTTTTAGCTTCTCCAATTGCACTTTACTGCTGCATGCTTTGAGGGATTTCACCTGTAGATATATTATCAACACAAGGATAGTTTCAAATTGGTGAGACCGAGTCTTATCTCAGCATATATCCTCAAAAGGCTGCACAAGAGGACAGCACACATGCAGCTTTGTGCCTACGTGGTGCAACGCACCTGCTTATATGCCAGCTACAGAGATTTTAATAAACAAGGTGATATTTGGTTCAATAAGCAGCTTGTCTCACCCCTGTTTGCTCAAGCACTCAGCTCCACGCTGCGAGCACATGAAGAGAAGCCTTGTTGGCCAGAAGGAAGAAGCATGACCAGTTTTAAGGTCAATGACGTTCAAAGAAGAAAAGGAGAAGGAGGAGGAGGCCCAGTGGGGACATCCGTTCCCAGGAGCCCAGCCCAGCTGCAAGAGGCTGCTCAGGATAAACCAAGGGCTGGAAGGGCTGGCGCTCAGCCAGGCCTGGCGCTGTGTGGTGCCCACAGCGTGACGAGCGCGCACTGCCCGTGCTCCCCCTGCGGGAGGGCAGGGCGGCATGAGGAGCCCTCAGCACCCAGCGCTGCTCCGGACCCATCCGTGGGGACCAGCAGCACGTGGACAGCTCTAGTGTGTGCTGAGGAGCTGCACAATAACGTTGTATGGACACTCCTGGAGGATGCCTCCCGTCCACGGCCGCCCGCGCTCCCCCAAGCACCCACAGGGAGCAGCAGCGCCCACGGCCCTGCCCGGGGCCTCCCGCTCCTCCCGCCTCAGGGAGCGGCCGCAGGGGCAGCGGGAAGGGCCCCGGGCCGCACACCAGGGCATGGGGCCACTTCCAGCCCCCCGACCGCGACAAGGGCTCGAGGAGCCGCTCGAGGGCTGGGCACCGCGGGCACCGCCCGGCCAGCACCGAGCTGCGCACGGGCACACACAGAGCTCTGGGCGAGAGCTCCCGGCTTCGGCTCCCTCCTTGGGCGCTGCCAACAAGGCACCGCTACGGGGACGTCCCTGGCTGCGAGGAGAGACGAAACCACCCCAAAGAGCAGCGGGATGTGGGGCAAGGGAAGCCATTTCCAGGCTGACTCCATGGGGAGGGGCCCTGGGCGGCTGCAGGTCGACGTCGCCGATGTCCCACGGCCTCCTCCAAGCAGGGACATGCGGAGCCTCCTGGGGCAGCCACCCGAGCCCCGCAGCCTCCACGAGCCGTTCCCGGGACACGCGGCCACCCCAGCCGCAGGAGCCAGGGAGCCCAGGGCGGCCGGGCCTGCAGCCCCGCGCGCAGGGCCAGACAGAGCCGCCCGCGCCGCTCCCTCCGCGCGCCCGGCCCCTCACCCGCGCGCCCGGCGCCGCTGCCCACGCGGCCTCC
>JAVCKT010068276.1:0-15600 GCA_032273925.1 Rhynchotus rufescens
ATCCAGTGCGGAAAAGCTTACATTTATATCCAGTATTTAAAAAAAAAAAAAAAAAAAAAAAAATCCCTAAGCACATAGCCAGAGGCGTCTGTGCAGTTCTCACTGATATTCCTGATGTAAATGTATCCCCCAATGTTTTTTCTCTCCTTCATATAAAACAAACAAGCCTGTTTTCTTACAGGTGCTCCAGGAGGTCCAGGAGGCCCAGCAATGCCAGGGGGCCCCGGAGGTCCCTATAAGGGAAGAAACAAAAACAGTTTATCAGACCTAAAGAGACTGAAAGCCTCAGGTACTGCTCACTGAAGACCATTCTGGGAAGCATCAGCAGTGATCTTTATCTCATCATTCTGCCTAAAAATAAAGAGATATCAGCACTTGCTCGCAGGGAACCACACTCACAAGGAGAGCAGAAGTGCCTGCTTCTCCAGGCACCTGCATGCACTACTGATTTCTATCCCTATGAACTCTATCCTTGCCTCCAAAATGAGGTATGAAGGAGTTGAAGACCATCAGCGATAACAGGCAACCCAAAGCCTGTCTGGTGGAACCTCTTGTAGCATCCAGCCTAACTTCATCTTGATTAATGTTGTTTATCTGTGAATAATTTACCTCCGCAAAAAGATCTCTGAAGTAATGAATGGATTAGGCTTGTGGTTTGGGTTTATCTGTTTATTTATTTGGAGGGAAATATGAGTCCATCTAGGTGCCTTCATCTAATGAAAAATGATGTAGTAGCTCAGGGAGGGGTAAAATAAATACTCCACAATTTCTGCACTCTCGGTTAACCTTTTTGAGAGTAAAAGGTCCTCACAAATTCACATCTCACTGCATAAATTCAATCAGAAATGTCCTAAGAGTCTTTCTTACTTATCCCCAGGCAGCAGAATAATGCTTGTGCTGTGCCAGGCTTTTTTTTTTTTTTTTTTTCCCTAATATAATTTTGAGTCATGCAATAGGGATTCAACTGTTTTTCTTAGGAAAATATTCTCTTAACAGCCATTATTTTTTCAGAGTTTTTTGAGTGTCCACTAGATTGTTTACTTTGGGTTTCAAGCAAAATAAATAAATAAATAAATAAATCACATTGCCATACTTGACAGAGGTATTTGTTATCTTCAGCTTCCACTGAAATCAAGATGGGATTTCTCTTCTATGCAGAAAACATGCTCATGGATTGTTTGGATCAAGACCTAAGCAAACAGCATAAGGATGAATACACTACTGAGATGAAATTTCACCCGGCCTCTCTCGATCTTCCTAACATCACAATTTCATTCATTTTTAGTGAAAAGAGTGAGGGAAAAAAAAAGAGTGCAAGGAATTAAAACTGGGCAAGAAATACAAAGTTACAGAAACAAAAGAGAGCATTTTCCCTGCTAGATCTATGTCACTATCTAGTATCACAAATCACACCTTTGTGGTATTAAAGCTCATAGATCCATATTAGCATTTTACTTTTAAAGTAAAAAAAGGTAATTGAAAAAGAAAATAAAGTGATATAAACAGGAGAGGATAAGGAGACCTTGCTGAAAAGAATTTTTGTGGCTTGATTTAATGGAGAAGGTAAGCCATCATTTTAGAATATGCCTGGTGAAAATGTCTAGAAAACAGCTTCTCACCAATAGATGGGGCAAAGCAACCAAAAAAGGAACCTGCAGATGCACTTGGCACGTATCTCCTATAATCTGCTTTCACCACGACCGAGTTACACAGATGGGGAATCATTTCACCACCACCATTAGAGTGCTCCATTTATGTGCACAACTCACAAATCAACAGAAAAAAACATGTCTTGGGACATCCTGGTGCTAGTGACATAGCTCCTGAGGAGTCACACATCTGATTCTGGAGACAACCATTACAGGAAGCCTCACCAGAGAAGTCTCAGCAGGCCCATTCATCACTTAAAAAGGGCTTTGTCATTCAAAGCAAAGAATCAAGCTCCAAGAGCAACAGTCTAAACTAGCAGAGCCTCCAAAACTATATAGTCCGTGCTGCTGACACGGCCAAAGGCCGACTGCTGGCTTGGAAAATGCAACACAGGAGGACATGTGTGAAGGCAGAAGGAGGCAGGAGGATCAGTGCCAGTTTTCATGTGATTCGAAAAGAGGGAAAGGGCCAAAGACAGATGGACATTTCCTGATTAGGATGTAAAACTCCTGGTTAACTCTAGCCTCACAAGGACAGTATCTTTGAGACACACATAAGGTCTGGAGAGGTTGTTATGAGAGATGGATAGAGATGAAAATAGCTGGACATTGCTTGGACAGAGATAAGAACAGGACAAGGCCACCAAAGCTTGTAGGGGCTGCAGTGGATTTTCAAATAAACAGAGTTTAACTTTACGACTAACTTTATGACAAACTAATTCATCAGCTAATTGGGTTATAGGTTTCTGCAAGAATCATGAAATGAAAAATTTACCTTTATCAACCTTTCCTGGTTCCTCCCTAGTAGGTTAATTTTCTTTCTCACTTTCACAAAAATTTTACCACCTCCACAACATACACATTCTCCATGACCTTATACCAGGGCGCTTTCACAAAGAGCTAAGAAATCTGTCTAGTTCTCCAGAAAGGTGCAGAATATATAAGAAGATGGATTATATTATTTCTATTTAATGGTATCTCTCTTGACTTCCTGATTTACATAAATTACCAGCTCGTTCTGGCTTCTGTAACAAGGGCATCAAGCAAGCAATTAAAAAGGATCATAGATACTGTCATGCTACAGCAAACCTCAGCCTATACCCTGTCAGAAACCTGAGCTCAGATACCTGCAGATGCTCAGATAGCTGAGTATGTTCAAAGTTAACGAAAGATACCCCAAAAATACAGACATGGGTGGGTCTGCCCCAAAGAGAAGTCTCAGTCTAGCATCTAACTTTAATCACCACGACCCCTGAAGCACGAGGTTCCACATTCTCTTTGTCCAAACTGCTATTCCTAGTAACTCCAGATAGTCCTGCTATCCAAGGCAATATCTGTCTGTTCTCTGTAACAGGGCCACAAAAACTTTATACAGCCATAAGTCCTGAAATGGAAGCACATTTGCTCATACCCACAAAAATTCACTTTTATTGTTTCCTGTGAGAGCAGTCACAAAGGATATTATACCCAGAACTGGTTTACCCCATCAGGTGCACACATGCATCATCAACAAAGTTACGTCCACTGCTGGAGAGCATTACTATTCTGGTAAAGGTCTCTCTGAGATGGACTTGGAGCAGTTTTGTATGATGAGTATACTTGGGATACCCAGTGCGCACAGAGATGTGCAGGATGCTGTCGATCTGGTCCATCTGGCTGTGCATACCAATATATCTATTGCTCCTACAGGATTTATTGCCTTTGCAGCCAGGGTTGCACCAACCAACTGGGACCCAGAGAAATAAAATGGCACAGTCATATGAGATCTGCAGAAATACATCATAACACATAAAAGTCCTTTATAGAGCTCCCTTTGGCTGGACTGTTCAGAAAAATCAATCTAATTTAAAAAAAAAAAAAAGAAAAAAAAAAGAAAAAACAATCTACATAAACTCCTATTGTTTTGCCCTTTCTCCCAACTTCTTGCTGTCCTCAAAAACTGAGCAGGGATTTTTTACGTATTTACAAAGGACCTAACTCACTAACAACATTTATTAATGATCGTAAATAAAAAAAAAATGCAGCAGCAGCAGTATAACTTCTAGTGGTCTGCTGCAAAAACTCATACTGTTTGTTTTCTGCAGTTCCCTTTTGTCAATGAATCCAGATTCAAGTGCCTCATTTTACTGATCATGCTTTTCAATGATCATTCAATGAATTACACAGATCAGAAGCCCTGGTCCAAATTTAGTCTCCATTCTGGTCCCTTTAAAACCCTGATCCAGAAGGAAAAACAAACAGGCAAACAACAACCACCACCACCACCCACTCTTTTCATTTTGACCTCTTCTTTCTATAACATTCTTGCCTTTACATGCTTTTTTTCATCAGTGTCACAATTCTACCCAGACCAAGACATCCCCAAATAAATCTTCCCTTTTCCATTAAACTTAGGTTGCTATTTTGCATTTCAGCTCAAAACTGAGCAGATCAGAGCACACAAGAACAGAACACAACACAAAGCCTACTGTACTGCACTCTGTCTTAGGTGACCATAGGGAGAGCTTACCTAGCTGTACCTCAGTTTCCCCACCTCCCAACAGGATGAAATCTCAGAAAGGCTTTGTGAGAAAATCAACTGCTAAACATAGATGTTTTATCATAATGTTTAAATTATTTTCAAGTTGTTATTTTTAACCATTTCAAATGTTCATTAAAATATACAAATATCTGTGGGAAAGAGCACAGGGATGCATGTTTCAGGAGGACAATCCTAGAAACGTGTGGGGAGGGGGAGGATTGGGCTGACAATGCACCCAACTCCATCCCTAAGTCAAAAGAAATGTAGGGACAGTTCTCAGAAAAGAAATCTGAAACTCTAAATCTGAAATTCTAGAGTAGCAGCTGTTTCTGTCTTCCAGGAACCACTAAAGGATGCTGTCTTTCAGTACATACTCTGCTTCAAAGATGGGCTGGAAAAGGCAGATTTAGGATCTGCACTCCCTAAGGAATCTCTGAAAAGGAACAAAATCTTTGTTCGTGACTTCATCAGTAGGTTTTTTTGGCTCAAATCTCTTTTCCATGAAAGAGAGGAAAGCAATGTTTTAAGGGGAGGTGAAGAAACGACATCCTAAGACAGAAACTGAAGCCTGATGTTTTTTCCAGATATCTGCCTCTGGAGGCAAAGTTTGCACTGACTTTTCTCCTGTATGTTTTTCCATGAGAACATCTGGATCCTCTTATATTATAAGAAAGGTGACACTATGAGAAAGGTCTCCAAGATCAGTTCCTTGGATCTGTTCTTCATTTCTCCTCATGTACTACCATACCTGTGACCACAATGCCTCTGAATTATTTTCAGTAAAGCTGCATGAGAGTATTATATTGCTCTCTTTGCCTAAATCCTGTCTCATAAACCAAGAGAAGAATAAGAGAATACAGAAAAAGGCTGTTGTGGCTGACATGGAAAACCAAGAGCGTTTAAGTCAACAGATCTGAACATGTACACTTTATATTCATCTTTAGGGACGGTGTCATAATTCATAAATGTATTATGTCTCTTGTTATTATACCAGGTGGCATTATAATCAGGGTACCAACATTATTTTAGAAAATAAAGTCTTCTGAAAGAAAAACGAATTCTCTGAACTGCCTATCTTCCCAGCTCCATAACAGTCCAGAGTAAAGGTGACTTTATACATAGTAGTGTCTCTATGCAGGAGAACTTCTTGTTTGCAGTGCAAGTCATTATTCGCTTTTTTTTTTTTTAAACTTAGTGTAAGATACAGACATGATCTCTTTTGTCTGCAGAGTAAGATTTATTTTCCTATTCACTTTCTTTGAATCATTTCACTGAGCCAATGCAGCAAATGAGAAAATGAAACAATAAGAAGTCCTTATGGTCTTTTGCTTCAATGCTATTAGTGTTCTGCACTGCTGAAGTCTTGCTTTGCTTTACTTTGTTAAAGGTCTAGATCTTATTAAAGGTATTTCTGAGCAGTATCTTCCACTTTCAAGCAGCACAGGCATAGTCTGAATTTATTCTGAATTTTGCAGGGAGGGTGAGTATCTTTTTCTTAAATTTCACACATTAACTTGCATTATAAAGGACTTTGTCACACACCATGCATTTCAGAGAATATCATTTATTTTCAGCTTAAGAAAAGCTGAACTAGAGCTCACAAGATGAACTCTATGGATGATCCTTAATTAATGAGTATTAATTAAATCACTACCAAAAAAGTACGGCTTGTTCTAGTCTCCCTCACAGGTCTTAGTTATCCCACCAGGTCATCCAGCATAAGGGAAGCTGTGGCCCAAAGACATCATCACTGTGAGGAACAGCATTTTCCCTCAAAGATCAAAGAGTTTTGAGATCTGTCTTGCTTTTCTGCTGCTGAAGGGAGCACATACCTCCTCACACAGTGGAGTCCAGGGACTCTTTGAGCTGACCTATGCACCTGCTTTAAAGGAGAGCTCAATGGCTCTCCAGGCTCCATTACCCGGATCTTCATCAATTATTATGGGATCCTGGACAGCCACATGTTCAGACACTGACTGCTATGGAGAACTACCTGCAATCGGAGCTGAGCCCTAACCATGGTAGTTCAGTGATTCAGTTCAGACCATTTGAGCCCTTGTGTAGTACCAGGCAATGAACTCCCATTACTGCCTGTGAATGTAGCCTTGATGTCAACCAAGCACAAGGTGCCCAATGTCCTTTCATCTCATGATACTTACGTAGAAAAACACTTGCTATAGCACCTCATCACCTGCCTTCACAGCCCCTTCTTCAAATGTTTTCCTCTCAACAGAGACACTAAGATCTTTGGCAACCATGCAGAAACACAGAGCTTCATCATTTCCCATGATGAGAAACCATCCATTACAACTGAAAACACTTTACATAAATGATCATTTTTTCAGTCTGCATTTGAACAGCCTACTGCAACAGAAGTTTGGCCTCTGATTAAGGTTCCTAGAAACTAAAATAATACAGATAAATAACAACATAAAGACACTATGGGCTCAGATGTGTGAGTCCTTGCTGCAGGAAAATCATTCACATCCAGAGGAGAAATAAGCTCCAGCCTTTCTACTCTGTCATTAATGATGTTTGCAAGATGCAGCAAATCTAAAGGCCATTAAAAGTAAATGTTCATTTTTGAGGGTAGAAATAACACTGGATAACGCTGGAGCAAATAAGCATATGCAATAGCCATTATCTCAACTGATTTAAGAAAATAAAACAAAAAACACTTGAAATAAAGTTAAAATTGGATTGGGGTAAACAAGAGATGCAAAAATAGTGCTATCCTGTTATGTCAAAGCACACCCATAGAAGTTATCTCCAACTTTCTGAGAGTACCACAGGATCTGTGGCTGTTCTACTGGAAAAGCTACTAGTTTTCCCAGAGAGCCAAGAGAGGAACTGCTGATCCAGAATTTGCCACTTACTTAAACATAAACTTACCCAAGCAATAACTCAAGAGTCAAACTCATATCTTCTGGTCCTGCTCCAGAGCAGCACTCAGGATTCCCCCTGCACAATTGGCTAGTTCCTCTGAAGCTTCCCACTGGGATCAGGTATGATGCAAACAGTTTTTGCTTGCAAAGCCCCACATTTACTGTGCACACCCAGACACTTGTTGCTGTGGTCCACCTTAGCTCTTCTGTAGGAGGCAGGCTTTCCTACCACACACCTCTAGACAATTAACCAGCTCTCTGAAGGAACCAGTGTCTGTCTCATAGCAATAAGGACAGGCCATCTTGTCTTAAGACTTTCCAGGTTATAAGACACAATTAGGATCAGATGATATTCTTTCATAGGCTTTTCTAAGTATTGCAGCAACAACTTGACTTATACAACTCCTATACCCGTTCCTTCTTTTTGCCTGCACAGTCATGAATAGGGTGAGCCATATCAGAAAATACACTTAAAATTTAAAATAATAGAGGGAAATGAGGTTATTTTAGTGTCCTAATCTAGTTTGTGTAATAAGTTGGCTCTAAACACCATGGAGTCAGCACAGAAACAAGTGCCACAGACTTCCTTAAATCTCTGTGAAGAGTATCCGTGTAAGCACAATGTAACAAAAACATTTTTCTTCTCGAATATTTTCTGAGCAAACCCAAACAACAAAACAGAAATTCTGATTAAGTGCTTGGAAAAAAACTAGTGATACAAAAACTGCTGTTAAGATGTAAATTATTTTTGTCATAACCTAAATGTAAGCACTTTTGTCAAACAGAAATATGAATATCTGAAGCAATATGTTCAGGACAGGGTGCTGCTGCAGGTATCTGAACAATATTTTCCATTCTAAAATTTATGTTGGAGGAAAGGATCATATAAAAAACCCTTGACGGAACAAGGGTAGTATCTAGTTTTAATTAACATAAAGTTTGCAAGTTTTATTTAGTTTATCCTGAAAGGAAGACTATTGCTAAGTTAGCAGTTTTCTCCGATACATGCATAAAATTGCTGATATATGCACATACATATATTTTCTCAAAGTCTAAAAGTCACAGAGAACCTGAGCTGACTAAATATGGTGTTATTTGGGTAGATGCAGATATCTCAGAATTAATCAATAGACAGGAATCTTCATCCCATAGTAAGGAAAATCTTCTCCCAGTGGAATATAGCTGGCCATTTTGGACAGAATTTTAATATTATACAGAAAAAAAAATCTAAAACTAATTGGAAAATACAGCCTTCATTCCTCTTGAAGTCTACTGATGAAATACTTTTGAATCAGATGTTGCAGCAAAGGAAGACATACCTAAAAACATGTAAACTAGCATTAAGCAGAGTTTCACAGAGTAACATTCCCAGTTCGACATAAGAGTCTTTATCTGCCAGAACTGCAAACCCCTGGATTTCCTCTCTGATGGTTTCAGCAGACAGGAACAGCTCCTTACAAAATGTCTGCAAGGAAATCCATTTCTAGATCATGTTTCCTAGTTACAAGAGCTTGCCAGAGGAAACAAATGAAAAATCAGCTAGAAAAAGCATCTGCTGTCTAGCAGTTTGTCATGTTTATTGCATACATCACCAATGGATGTAAAAATGGAGATTCTTCCTGCTATTTCTTCCCAAACTTAAACAATTATCCAAAGTCCTAATGTCTAACATTTACAAAAGTATTATTGAAAAAGCAAATAGGGAGCTACTATTTTCTCCTAAGTGGTCAGTCTAAACAAGGCTGTCTTCCCTGCTTGAGAATGCTTGGAAAGATATTATTCTTATTGCGGACCACCTTATAGAAGTGAGTGGGGTCAGCGGAAATTGGCTACAAAAGTAGCAAGAATCAAAGCAGCATGGGCTGTTCCCAGCTGGAGCCAAATTCTCTTTGATGAGAATTTGCACAGCACTGATTAGTCCTCATGAACTTGCAGTAGGTGCAACTTGGAGTTTTACCTAGACTGAAAATACAGGGATTATGAGACCATTAGCTGAAGAAAACATCCCTCACTTGGAGAATAACCATTTAGCTGGAAGTCCCCACATCTACCTTCTACAAGCCAACTCCCAACCTATTATAGTAGAAATGCAATATATAAATGTAAGCAAAGCCACAAAAACAAACCTGTGCTCTAAGCAGCAAGTTGTCTGAATACCAAATACTCATAAATTGCTTCTTCCCTTAATACTGTCACACAGAAACTATATCTGTAACTGCCATGTAGCCAATAATTAACTGAGACCTGCCCTCAATATTATGAAACAAAAATCATCTGGAACAATATTACTTGGTGCACAAGCAAGGGGAAAATAGCTTACAAAACACCTCCCTATATTCTTGTTCAAAGTTATTGAAAAAGTGTGGAAGGTAAAAGGAACGACTACCAGACAGGCAGATTCTTCTCTCACTCATACTATGATAAATCAGTCTGGATATTAAAGGCTAAATACCCTCATTAGAAGCATTATGATATGGAAGTAACTGCATGCTCGCATGCTGCATTGCAGTTCCAAATCATCTGTTGCTGCAATAAAAAGAAAACAAACAAACAAACAAACAAAAACTCTACAAAAAACACTCCTCCTCCTCCCTGACCACATTATTCTGGTCATATGAAAATGAAGAAAAGCAAGAATCACTTACCTGAGGTCCAATCAGACCATTGATTCCTGGGAATCCAGGTTCTCCCTTTTTACCCTGTGTGTTCAACAGAAAAGCAAGTTCAGTGAGACTTACCAAAATCTTTTACTCAAACACAGGTAAATCAGCATAATATGGGTACACACAACATATTAAAGACACCCTGGAAACGAAGGCAGCAGACTATTTGGAGGGGCAGGGTCTTCCTGTCTGCTCATCTCTGAGTTAAAATAATCTTACATCCTGTAATCCTGAGTCTACTCCTGCAAACAGCACAAGAACATCCAGACAACCGTGCCCGTATCTTCAAGAAGCATCATATGAAAGAACATGAAGGGGAACCTCTAGCCATAATACAACAACCAGGAAACCATGCTTATTTTTGTAAGCAATAGGGTAGCAATAGACAAGTAGAAGTTGGCAAATCTCTTGGGAATGCCCGTTGACATCACCCCAGACGTACTCTCAAGGTACAGGTGATGCTGTGCACCAACACTTCCCTGCAGAGCTGCCAGTGGCCTTTAGGGTTTTGCTCTCTAGACCTGAAGGAACTGCTGGGAATCACAGAATGGTTAATGTTGGAAGGAATCTCTGGAGAGAACAGCAATAAGAAGGCACTGACAGTGTGAAAGAGAAAAATGGGTTAAATTGCCAGCAGCAGTTAGGGGCCACACTTGTAGCAACTGCTCCAGCCCACTTCTACCATGAATTAAGCTTCAAGCTTGAAAAAGACTGCCTTGAAACCACCCCAAAAAAATCAACCCAACTTATTGACAGAGCTAATGACAAAGTATTTAATAAAACCTTTTTACAAAAGAGCCTTGTATGTTTCTTAATGATGTACTAGAAATGTAAGGTATGAAAGCCTAAGGCTATTAATTCTTATTATAGACTTTGGCCTGTCATGTTCATTGCCTGTTCTCCAGAGCAGATGTGTGCTCATCACCCCAGCACTGGTTGTACTTTCACTCCATTACCCTAGTACAATATGCTCCATGAAACCTCCTTGAATTGAAAGTTGCTGTAGGAAAGGAAACACCCTCTTCCTTCTGCTGCATACAAATCCCCCAAAGTGCAAGAAAACAAAAGAGCCTTCTAGAATTTATGTCTGTTAAAATAATACCTTTTATTTTTTAAAAAGAACTCATGAACAGAATATGATTTTACTTCTTTGGCCAGATGTATGCAGCTGTTGCAAGGTGCTTTCAACTAGATCAGCTCAGTTTTCCAACTCCAGACTTACAAGACTTCTTTGAGATTTGGCAAGTGTGTGAGAGGGAGAGAGGTGGAGGTTACTGAAAGAAAGCAAGCTTGGTGACCCTAGAGAAGTGTCTTAAGCTGAATGCATACATGAGCAGAATGGTCACAACTGCCCAAGTATGAGCACCAAGAGGCCAGAGGGCTCTTCCTACCTCAAGTCATGCCTGAAGCACCTGAACTCAGGTGTATGGATGAATATAAAAGATCCACAATCTCCAAGTCAGAAATTATGAATACATGAGGTATTTTTAAATAGAGGTGAGATCAGCACCAGCGAACAGAGCTCACTGACTCCTCTGCAAGCAAGAGAACTTCTTGCAGAACCCGAGAGATTCCCCAGGCCATAGGAAGCATAAACCAGGATCTGGCAAGGTATCCTTGAGAAAAGGGCACCCACATGAATATGGTGGCACTGGCATTCACCAAGCATTGGACCTCAAATGTTCACAGTGAAAATGTCCTACATGGAAGAAGGCACAGAGAAAGGATGTCTGAAACACTACAGGAAAGACCAGGTTGATTTATTTTTCAGCTTGCCTGCTGACTTGCTTGCTTTACGCAAGTCACATATTTTGTGACTCAGCTTTCTACCTGTAAAATAACCTATCCTTCCCTGAAGTCTAATAAATACTGAATGAATTATATTTCTGATATTGTTAGTAATATACTAAGAGGGCACGAAAGGAGTCAGAGAAATATCAAATAGAAAGAAAGAGCTTTCTTTCCTTGCTTTCATTTTGCACTGAAACCACATTTCTTCTTAAAAAAGGTATTACAATTAAGCAAGCTGTATGTGACTGATGATGTAATTTGGAAATCACATCATCCATCCAATCCTGGAAAAATCCCTGGAAGTAGCTTATAATTACATTGATAGAAAGGTCATGAGTTTAATTTCCCACTGTCAAGGGTTCATTTTGGCCACTCAGAGGCAACTCAAGCCACAACAGAGCATCTCTATAACATTACAACAAAAGCATAGAAATAGTTGTGGGAGAAATTATACCCGAGAGAACAACGCTCAGTAAAATGTCACATTGCCTAGTAATATGAAAGCCATAGCTAGCAATTATGCTCTGTTACTTATAGCAAGATTCAGCTAAGTGTATAGGAGTGTGTACACTTTGACTGTATGAGATGCATGTTATTTGCCTTCATCAGTAATTTGAATAATAGCACAGTTAAAAACACCTATTTCATTATGAATGAATATATTTACTGACAATTGCAGTCTTGCTCTGGATTTCATGCAGACCATCTGTTCTCATTTTTTGCTTTGTTTGCTTACTTTTCTATTGTCCTGATGAACCTTGCAAAAGCAGACATTGGAACAATTCACACACTCCAATATGTATGAACAGAAACATCCATTTGAAACATATCTACCATGTAGGAGACAGGAAACAGGAGGAAACTTTAGTTCTGCTGAAGGACAGATTCTGAAAGGTATCATAGAACAAGGCTATTTCTGATCTTGCTGTCCAACTGCCAGAACACCTAATGGCAAAATGATTTCATAGCATGGTTTTCACTGAAGATTGGCCCTGGGAATGGAGATGATTTTGGTGCCAAATACGTAGGAAGTATCCTTGAATGTGCATATGACTGCTAGAATAAATGCCAGCTGTCTCTGTAAGCTAGATGGGATGCTAGGATTACCCCTTCCAGTCCTTTAACTCAGTATTATTAGAGGAGATGAAATCACAAAAGCACTGACATTTTACAAAATTCATATATACTGGGTGATAACAATAAATTAACAAGAGAAATTATTTCTGTAGCCTCTCTCAGCATAGAAATGCGACTGGGGTGGGTCAGCTTGCGGATGACTATGCAGACTGCTGGGACAAGGAGAAATAAGGACTCAAGGACAAGGACAAGTAGCTCCTTGGCACTGGTTCTTTTCCAAACAGTTCCAGAGGGGTTTCTTCCCTGGCATATTTTCCTAATGTGACACCTCACTCCCTGCAGATAGCAATCAGTTATCTCTTCCCCTTAAGACTCTTCAAATCCAAGCTGATTAAAAACAAGGAAAAAAAATATATAGAGAAAAAAGAGTTGAAAGTGTTCACTGCAAAATTTCAATTTAAAACTGGTCAGAAGAGAAACATCATATGAAATTTTATTCCCATCTCCCTATAAAGAGCTCTGCAGCCCTCAGAGATCCAAGAAATTAACTTCACAAGTGACAGTCAACAAGAATAAGCCTTCAAGCATATGCAAGTTCTCTTAACATCTCTTTTAAGTGGAGTACGACTCAAATCCTGTAGTCTGTTATGGACTGTAACAATCTGTAGTTAACAGGACCCTTTAAACTACATTATAAAACAAGTATGTCACAGTTACTGGAGCTCATAGCCTTACGACGTAGTTGTAAAGAGTCAAGAAAGGACTGCAGAGCTCTCTGTTCTGCTGTATTTTCAGGGATAACCATTCAGAGGATGAGGACACATGAACACAAAACTACTGAAATACGACAGCTGAATTAAAAATTCAGAAGACACCCCTTTGCGACTCATTCCAGAGTTAACACTCATTCCTCATGCTCAAACCTGACAAAATGTAAAATACTGAATTTTGCAATTGGCTTGCACAAAACGGTCTTGGCAAAAAAAAAAAAAAAAAAAAGTAAGTTATCTCTGTTTCTACATCAAATTCACTCTCATTCTGAGCTTGAGTCTTTGCATACATTATCTTGTGCATGAAGCAGGCTGAAAAACAGAATCACTAACACTTATTTGCCTGATTTTAGTATATTGGAGTTATACATATATATATAAATATTCTTACTATTGCTGTATTTTTTAATGTGCTATATTTTTTAATGTGCTTTTGGAACACAACATCACAATCCTAATGTGGGTCTAGGTAGCTACCATTTTATGCCAAAGTACAGGCACAGGTAAGTGTAAATAGATTTCTTTTTATTAGCTTCTTATTGGAATTTCAATCATTTTAAATGATCTTACACTTCTTAAAGAAGAGGCAACTTGAGTCCTGGAATTCGAAGTTCATTGAAATCCACTTCATAAGACTCCTGTGCTTAGGCTGGATTATTCAAAGGTCTCTATGCTTTCTTGGAGCATGTATCTGACATTTGTACCTTCTATCAAGTTAGAAAATATATGTTTATTTTGAGCAAATATTCCAGTAGATCAGATACCAGAAGTCAAAAAAAAAAAAAAAAAAAAAAATCAAAGCATTTCTGTTCTCCTCATTTTTTTTCAGAAGAGGAAGGCAGGAGAAGAGAAAGAATAAAGTGAACTGAGTCCACACTCTCAGTTTTAGCCCATATGCAGGCAGTTTTAGTAAAATCAGAAGAGACAGCACTGTGTATCATTCAGACATCTTAAAGGACAGATGAGAAGAGCAAAGCTTCATTCTTCCCACTGTGTACTCTTGAGATGAGGAGATCATTGTCAAAATATAGACCTCAGCTGCCAGATACTTGGAAATGTCTGGCTAATGAAATGAACATCAAGTTGCTTTGTTCAGGTTGAAACTATTATCTCCTGGCCCCAGAGAGGATCAAAGGATGGATGTGAATCGTCAGATTAGTGGTTCAGCAGATGTACCAAGGAGATTGCTTGTATTTTCACTACAACCATAAAGGCTTCAATACCTGCGACTAAAGTAGGCTAACAGACTGGCTTTTAGATGCCAGATGATCTGTTTCCCCAGCTTATTTTCTCCTTAGCCAGTGTGTTGCCCCTACTGAGCCACTGCACAAAGATGTAAGCCATTTGAATAGTTTTCCACATTAAAGATTTCACACTGAAAATGTATGCTGTGTTTGGGGACTCTTGGTAATGGAGTGGAGGAGGAAGAGGTTCATATATGGGAAGGCTAACTTCTGATCTACTGTCTACTAGTCTCTGCAATACTATCAGCTTCATTAGAACACAAAATTCCTCTTAGTCTCCCAAAATGTCTGGTTTTCTTTGCTAAACAAGACAGTAGGAAGCTACTGCAACACATTCTTCAGTTCAGCCGTTCTCTTTCTAATGCCAACTAGGGCATTAGAAGCACCTCTGTGCTTCTTAAAGCAGCTGTTTGTTGCTCGCTCTCTCCACCAGGTCTCCACAACTTGTGGTAAGCTTGCCCAAGAGAGCATATCTTGGATATGGCTGGGCTATAACTGAAATTAAGGTTTGGAGAGAGAAAATCCAGCTTAGCAGGAAGCTCTGAAAAGGTGAAAAGAGATAGAGTCTAAAGCAATCTGTGAACTCCAAGCATGATGACAGGGCTTGCTCATCACAGCTGGTTATTGACTCATGCTTGTATCACACACAAGCAGAAGACTCTGCAACTGTTCCAAAAAAAAGCGTAGTCTAAATAGAGATTATAGGAAAATTTTTATAAGTAAAACAAATGTTTTCAAGTGATAAACTGGCAGTAGCAATCTTAAATTGACTCTTTCTTTATTATAACATAAATGGTAACTCTGTTTAAGTGGTTCTGTTTAATGGTAGTTCTAATATCCCATATGTTGTATTATTTTTGCACCAATAAGAGGAACAGCAGCTTCAGGCCAAAAGAGTATCATAGCTCCTTCTTTCCAAGAAATCGTTCTGAAGTGTACAACCCAATCCTTCTGTTATTAGACTATTTGGCACAACACAACATCTTCTATGAAATCTCAT
>JAVCKT010068295.1:0-15598 GCA_032273925.1 Rhynchotus rufescens
CCTGCTTGAGTGGGAAGGTTGGACTAGATGATCTCTAGAGGTCCCTTCCAACCTTGAATATTCTGTGATTCTGTGAACCTTCCTGCTCCAGCAGGCACACCTAGAGGATGTCCAGGTGTAGGACCCTAAAAACAAAGCAGAGTGACATACATGAAAAATATAAATGTTTCAAGCTCCCTTTAGTTTTTTTTAACCTGAAGAGCATAATAAAATCTTTTTGGACTAGTAATCACCTTCTGATATTGGATATTATGGGTAGTCTAATAGCTGAAATAGTAATAGCCTGAACTACTGCTATTCAGGGTAATAGTGATAGTTCAGTGTTTGAGGCCCTAAAAATGATCAAAATGAAACTTTTGATGAACTGTATGATGAACTAATGAAAATGATACTATACTGAACTAAGTACATATATTCAGAATTTACTTCAAGATAAAGTTTTCAGTAGTTAAATTTACATTTACAGTGCATTTTTATAATCATGGAGTTCTTAACTTTCTGGAAAATGACAATACAGTCTTCCCCCACCTACTATAGAAGCAGTATTGTCCCTGTAGTGATTCCACAATTTGAATAAAGAACTTTTTCCTCTACAGCCACAGTGTTCTGTAATATTCTGTCTTCCATGTTTTAAAATTACTACACAATTGCATGCTTTCTAAAGAACTCTTTAAAAACATTACTTGATTGCATACTTTTCTAACCCTGTATGAAATCTTTCCCTTATACCTAGCACTAGAAATACCATTTCTCTTGAAAACAAAATTAAATATCCATAGCATTGTGCCAGGTCACATCAAGTTATTGGGGTTTACAAGACATAACATAAGCCCACACAGTGTGACGTGTTTGCTGGAACAAGACAAATCTTAGAGAGATATTATAGCTTTAAAGAAAAAAAAATGTAGAAGTTACCATGGATACAAAACCTTTTTCTTCTGTAAAGATTTGTGACATTTTTAAATATTGAAGAGTAAATCACTCTTTCCAGGAACAGCACAAAAAAAGTGTTTTAGATATGCCTGTTAAGTTTTGCAGATTAAGAACCATCCCAACAGATTTCCATATTTCTTTCTCAGCTTTAATTTCTCTCATTGGGATAAATAGAAAATCTCTGTGAAGAAAGATATTTTGTTGCTCTCAAATAGCAATTTGCAAAGCTAACATGAAGGGTTCATTAGCTGCACTAAATAATGATGATTTCAGTTTACACTTACAGACTCAGTAGTTATGCTTTCCTTACAAGTCTCATATTTTTTATTTGCATTAGTCACATAGAGATGAATGTACTACAGATTGCTGGAAAGGAAAAGCTCTCTGCTTGGTCCTCCTATGAAGAGCATGAGGAAACCCCTACATTTCCCGCTATAATATTAGCAGAGATTTCTTGGGTTTATCCATGAAAATGTTTCCCAATCTGTTACTTTAGGCACTAATGCTGATATTTTGCAAATCTCATGAATGAATGGAAATTTTACTTAGTTTAAAATGTCAGCTCCATGAATTTGAAACCTATATGCCAACCTAACTCTACCAAAGGCAATCCAATGAATGTACAAACTGGTGTGGTCATTCAGATCTGATGTTTCTTTAGTCCAAAGTTCTGCCTCTTGAAGTGGCCAATATTGTGTGACACAGCAGAAACAGAAGAACCTTAGGAGAAGGACACAGGATATAGTTTCCCCTCTTCTTTTCCTGACTCCTCATTCCTTTATATGTATTTTAATTGTTTAAAGGATAATATTGCTGAAATTTTCTTCTTAGTTTTAACTAAAATAAATCACTTTATGCAAAGCTTTTTTTGCTCGCTCTCTTAGTAATGACTTTGAATAATTTCCAAAAGTAATGAATGGAAAATTGGCTGGAAATTGAGCAGGTGAGGTAATAATTTTTCTCCTGTTGATCATTAGATGCTAGCTGGGAAATCTAAGCATTTCAAGAATTAATTTATGTCATCTCTTTCTTCTGGGATTTTTGATTTTGCACAGACTGTTGTTCAAGGGCTTGGCATTCAAAACAAAAAATGGTCAAACTCACTTACCTTTACAGTTTTACATGGATTTATTTATAGTGAGCAAAATAAGAAGTATGAAGGAGGGAAGGGCTGATGTACAGAAAAGCATTTATATTAAGAATCTTGAAAAAAAAAGTAGAATTTTTAGTGATTAAAATGGGTAAAATATCTATCCCAAATATGCATACAAATGTTCATGAATAGGCTTGCTATTTGGTTGCGACAACTTAATTAAACTTGCACATATAAGCAAGAATGAATGTTCTGTCTCTGAGTCTTACAGTCCTCTCCTGTTCTTTTTTTCTTTTCTTTTTTTTTTTTCTTTCCACAGAGGATATAAAGGTGTGTAATTTAATCATCTGAGAATTGTAAAAAAAAAGAGATATGTATCAACTTAATTTATATAGATCTTTAGTTCATGGACAGAACCTAATTAGAAGAAGTAAGAGCAGAAGGGAAGTAGTTCACTTGACTGTAATCCTCCTTGTGTTTCTGCATGAGGGCCTCTCCCACACAACAAATTATTTGCTCCTTTGAGTTTCCAGATGATGCTTCCCTTAGGGTATGACACCCAGTCGTTCATGCGTTCTATCTGAAAAAATTCCCTTATACAACATATGATCATTCAGCTTTTTTGAAAAGTATTTGTGTGTGTTTGTGAGTGTTCTGTCTGAACAAGTGGAACAACATACATGGAAGCAGTGTTAGAAGTTCTTAAGGAATTTATTTTTGCTTGATTTCTAGAAATCCTTGCTTTCCAAGAAGCAGCAAGGCAGGATGCTCTGTGAAGAAAGGGAATTCAAGAGGAGAGTCATAGCAAGGCAGGAAGGGGCAGAGGCCCTACTCCTGAGGGCACAGTCCCACAATATCCAAAAACCAGATAAATGATTGTAACTAGCATCAGCCACAAATTCAACTATCATCCAGCAACTCTATAGTGATGAAACACATCTGAGACCAAGCCAGAATGTCAAGTCAGTGTGTCAGGATCTGAAAAGTATGAGTCAACACAAATATATCGTATCTGTCCGAGCTGTTTCCTGGCTTGCTTTTCTTTCTGATGCAGTCCTGCTGTTGTTGCTCCCTGCCACTAGTTTAGGAGTATGGTGCCTTTGGGCTCCTTCAGTCACTGCAGGGAGAGATGGGCATTTCCAGAAGCAGTTCTGTACTCAGGTGGCTTTGAATGGTACATTCAGTATTGATTCCTTTATTCTTTTTGTCCCTGAAAAAGTCTAGAGAGATCCAACCTCAAGACAAGATAATATGAATAACTTCCATAGAGTGAATAGTGCACTGGCAGGAAACTTTGTGGGAGTGTTATCATAAAGAGGTGCCATTTATGGAAGGATAAAACTAGGAGAAAAGGATGAGGAGAACAAAATGATAGAATATCCTAAAATGCGAGGGTATGGAATGAAGCTGAACTGAAAAAAATATAAAGAAGGTACAGCACAAGAGTTGTACATTTCCCACCAGCACAGGACTGATAAAATCCAAGTAGAGACCAATAAATGGGTAATATATAGCAGTTTTGTGGATGTTCCTATGACTGTTGAGGAGCACAGTGTCACTGTGTACTGTCAGCCAGGCAGTAGCAGAGGATTACAGCCACCCTATAGGTGCTCTTGAAAGGTTTAGAGTTGAGTGTCTGTAGGATGAAAGTTCCCAATGTAAGATTGAGCAGTGGGAAGAGATTAGAGTCAGAGAGAGGTTAGAGAGAAGTTGATGAAAGTGTGGTTTTGAGTTAAATTTTGTAAGCTAAAACTTAAACTCTAGGGGAATGCAAATGCTTTTGAATCCCTTACACCAGCTCAAAGTCTGGACCTTGTTACGTTATGTTTATTTAAAGAGCTTATTTTGCTTTGAGGAGTAGGGGGGAGAGGGGAAGAGTTAGCTTTTATAAGAGATTTGAACACACAAGCAAACAAATAAAACCTGAGTACAATTTGTTTGCTAATATCTACTTTTGCATGAGTGAGGGCTGATTCCGCTGAAAATAGTGGAACAATGTCTGTGCCTCTGATGTACCTATGCAGGGCACTTTATGCAAATAAAAACAGAAGATGAAAACAGTATAAATGTGTTGCTAAGTTCTTTAGGATACAGACTTCTTCAATGGTTTAATGGTAGTGATAAAGGCTGTGTCAAATGGTTTACTTTTTTTTATAAAGTATGTAGATATGTCAGAGATGAGCATTTCATTGTGCTAGTCACATTGCTCATATATGATAATAAATATTTCTTGACTTGGATCTTTCACTTTTCTCCTGAGCAAGCTTCCAAAGTGTGGGATACATGAGTGGAAGGTGAGGTGGATTAGGAATTGCCTCGATGGCAGAGCTCAGAGAGTGGTAATCAGTGGCGTGGAGTCCAATTGGAGGCCTGTGATTATTAACGACCTGAAGGAAGGGATGGAGTGATCCCTCAGCGAGTTTGCTGATGATACAAAATTGGGAGGAGTAGCTCATAGCCCTGAGGGCTGTGCTGCCATCCAGAGAGACCTAGACAGACTGGGCAGTGAGAAACCTCATGAAGTTGAACAAGGGCAAGTGCAGGGTCCTGCACTTGTGGAGAAATAACCCCAGACAGCAGTACAGGCTGGGGACTGACCTTCTGGACATCACCGCTGCAGAGAGGGACCTGGATGTCATGGTTGATGACAATTTCACCATGAGACAGCAGTGTGCCCTCATGGCCAAGAAGGCCAACGAGATCCTGAGGTGCATCATAAAGAGTGTCTCCAGCAGATGGAGGGAAGTAATTGTCTCCCTATGCATAGCCCTGGTGAGGCCTCTCCTGGAGTGTTGTGTCCAGTTCTGGGCTCCCCACTACAAGAGGGATGTGGAGCTGCTAGAGAGAGTCCCACACAGGGCTACGAGGATGATCAGGGGCCTGGAACATCTGCCCTATGAGGAAAGGCTGAGAGAGCAAGGTCTGTTCAGCCTGAAGAAGAGAAGGCTGAGAAGGCTGATCAATATGTAGAAATCCTTCAAGGGAGGGAGTGAGGAGGATGGGGTTGGCCTCTTTTCAGTGGTGGCCAGTGACAGGACTAGAGGAAACAGCCACAAACTGAAGCACCAAAAGTTCCACAGGAACTTAAGAAAAAAATTCTTGACCGTGAGGGTAACAGAGCCCTGGAACAGGCTGCCCAGGGAGGTTGTGGAGTCTCCTTCTCTGAAGATCTTTAAAATCCTGGATGCAGCCCTCTGCCACATGCTCTACGTAACTCTGCATGTGCAGGGTGGTTGGACTAGATGACCTCTGGAGGTCCCTTCTAACCTTAAGCATTCTATGATTCTATTATTCCGTGACTCTGTGACTGGAGCTATTGCGATGTGGAGGTACAGTGAAAAATGAACTGACAATGGGAGTGCACAGTAGCTGTGAACTGATTAAGATTAGTATAATGAGCATCAGTTGTGGTACACCAGTTGTCTGCTTTGTGTCTAGGAAGGACAGAGACAAGAATAACTCTTAAAAAGCTATATAAAGAGCGACAGGGCAGTGGATTTTCAGATTTTCAGGGATCCTTTCTTATATATAGAAGTTAAGCACAAAAAAATGAGTGCATAAGTTTGAAGAAAATTGAACAGAAAGCCAATAAAGGGAGGAATCAATATCGGTTGTGTAACACCTAATGGAAGATGTTATCTGTATTTTTTCTATGTTACCTGTGTAAATTATTCTGGGTCTCTTTTTCATGAGAAATTTTTCACATTTCTCAAATACCTCTGGTGAAAAATTTCCAGCTTCTAGATTACTTTCTTTATTTTTCTTTTCATTCTGAATTGCATGTCCTTTTTTTATCTTACTGTTTTTACCTTATATACTTATACTAAGTATTTTGAAATGTATTAATTGACCCTCATGAATATTGGAGTGCTTGTATAGCCAATTAAAAAAAAAAAAAAAGAAAAAGAAAAAAGTGTTCCTTTAATTTCTATAGGCCAATTAAAATCCTCCCCAAATTCTTCTTGCATTTAAAGAAAACAAAAATATATCTTGCTATCCAGTTAACAGGGCTTGTACCCAGAGGTTAAGGGGAACTCCATGTCTCCCTTAAAATGTTCATACATTTTCTCTGCATTTAATCTCTTCATTTAAAGTCTCAAAAATGTTCATCTATGAATAGCACTTGTCAGTTTAGGATGATATCCCGCATGAAGTTAAACAAATCCTTGGCATGTGCAAATAAGGGAACTGCTGTCAGATACCATGATCAAGTCCATCAGCTGCATGTTACTCTCAGTGCGGCTGATGCAAAGCCAGAGTTTGAGTTTGTAGATAACTTTGTTGCTTTGATGAATACAGCTTGCTTTCCCATCAAAATATATGGGCTTTAGCCAGCAGGACAGGCTGTGTTCTAGCACTAGCAACTTTCTTCAAAATAAAAATAAACTCTGCTGCTAGTTCTTTAAATGGAATAGCTTTTGCTTCCATTTTCGGTTATATTCAGGCTGCTGTATGGCTATCTTTAGCCTCCTGGTTGTATGTATGTGTCTTCCAGAATTTGTCTTCTGTAATACTTTGGACAGTCAAAATTTGTGTGAGGTCCTTTTATTTGTGGGGTTTTTTTTTCTTTCTCTCTCTCATAAAGAAATTGTCAGCTTATATTTCCTTTCTTTTTAAAGCAAAGAGCCTTCCCTCTGTGTTATTTCCCTCAAAAATTTGGGAGGATGAAATGCATCTGAGGCATCTACATAAGTAGACAGAATACTCCCACATAGCGCTAACTGAAAAGTTAAGCAAAGACAAGCTCTGAACGACCCATCATACCAAGTGTGTACCCCTGCATAATGTCTGCTGTAATGTTTTTAATGGACACATCCCCAAAAATCTTTCAGCTTGTGGTGAAAGCTTCAGGTTGTGCATCACTGCTACAGGCAATCTCTAAGTTGCTTGCTCACTTCATGTACTCCAAATGAAGACTATAAAGCAGCTTGCTTCCAGGTAGTGTAATCTTTAGATGAGTAGCAAGTGGGATAAAATATGAAACTTTCACATATCTGACTTAAATAGGTGTAGGTTATAGAAGAAGATGTCTTGCTTACAGTTGGCTAATACTGAGAAAATATCAACATTGTAGTTAGTGTGTGGTAGATGATTGTGAATAATTTATAGTAAGGAAGAAGGAAGGCTGAAGTTGTGATACCTTTGGAGCCATGAAGATTTAATACCAATAGAGCTGGGAAGCCCTGAGTTCATCAGTCTGCCTGAGTATGCATGTATTACATACGTATGCATTACATACGTAAGAGCGATGGATAACTTTTCTTTTAAACTTTTTCTTTAAACTTCTTCTTGAGAAGTACAATAACAGCCAAACATTATTGCATAAGAAATTGTCTGTTTTTTTTTTCTCTCTCTCTATATATGTATGTTCTCCCAAAGCGATTCTGATTGTAAGTATTTAAACATTAAAGTTTTTTTTAAATGATAAAGTGCAGAATAAATTTGTTCTCAATCTCCATGTTGTTCTAAACATTGACTTAATAAGAGAAGGTCTTGTTTTGTCGTCCTTGTCTGTATTGAAAAGTGCTTGACTCTGAGTCAGGTTGCTAGAACACATTTTTATGTCTTTTCCCTGGAGTCTTCTCTGTACTGACTGACTCCCCCTGTGGCATTCTGTGATATGATTGTTTCTGAAATGGTATGTGAGAAGTTGGCCAAATGATGAGAATTTATGTGCACTCTCTTAACCCGTACACACCTTCCACACACAGTGAGTTTTTAAAATTCGACCTCAAGCCATCTTCAGGATTTTCTACTATAATCTGTAAGTTATGAACCAGAATATTTGGTTCACCACCTCAGCAACGTGTCTTTGGAGGCTGGGTAACTTTGGGTCTTTATGCCACTAATTTCTTGGAACTGGCAGGTTTTGCATGCATCATTTAGGAACTGTGTAAGTAAAGATTATTCCAGGCTATGTGAGGGGCTGGATTCTTCAGGGGCTGCAAAGTTCTTTGGAGAACTTGTAACTGATAGATGTTTTATGATTTCTGCAAATACTTTCTGTGGACTGTGGATGGAAATCTGGATGAGAGACAGCCAGTTGCTGTGAAAGGGAAGTCCAAGCAGATCATGGCTTGATACAAGAAAAAATAATTGTATGCGTAAAGGAGTCAAGCAGGAAATGTCTGTGAGTGGTTTGTGCTTACACCAGCTTGCCTAACTCTGTAAGTGCAGACACTACTTGTGCTGAGCTCATTTCTGCAGTTCTGTCTCACCTGATTTTGTCACAATGCAAGCTACAGGATTGCAGGGAGATGCTCTTCAAAATGCACTGTACAACTTTCTCTACCTTAAGAAGGGTCAATGCTAGGGCCTAAGCAGCTTGTCTGTGGCCCTTTTAATTAAGTAGCTGTCACTGATTTAGAAGGTCAATCAGCAGTGACTTCATTTGTTGCATCTATGAGGACTAGCTCACTGTTGAAAGCATTAAAACAATCCAGTAAACCTACCAGGATATGTTTATTCATATATAGTCCTACACTGTGTCCCACATATGATGCAATTTGGTGTGGGGCTGAAAGGCCCTATGAAGCTGACATGACATGTCAGTACTGCAGACTGTTTCTAACATGCATTAGATTATACTAATCCAACTTAAGGTTTACACAGACTCAATCATTCATAAGTCCATCAGTCACACCGGCCCTAATGTGTGCTCTGAGCCACTGGAACACACAGGGCCATCTGCTGTTTTAATGGAGGATTAATTTCTAGGAAATTCCAGCATCTAGTATCAAAGCTGACATACTTATATCCATGTTTGGCCAGAATTTTTGTTTGCTTGCTTGTTTGTTTGTTTGTTTGTTTGTTTTCTTGATTGCTTTTGTGTTTTTAATTCTGGGCCACAGTACATCCCACTTTAGATAACCCACATACATTTTTTTTTTGAGAACAGGCCAGCATGTAGAGTTATCAGAGCAATACAGAGAGATTTGCTCAGTCTTGGGATTCAAGGCTTTATGGCACATTGCCTGAATTCTGCAGATGTGTATGGACATGAGCAGGTACAATGGTCTTTTGGTTGGGAAAAGCCCTGCAAAAGAGAGGTAATAAAGTACAATCTGATGTCATAATGTAATCAATTTATCAGAAAAAAAGGAAGATTTATTACTCAGTTTTTATTAATAAACAAGAATGTATGTAGTTCTAAACATAAAATGCTAACAAAAGGAAAATGAGAAAAGCAGTGTTACTGTGGGTACTTGTGGCTTCAGGATAAACTGGGTTTCTCTTTTCCAAATTGGAGCATAAATACACCTGGAAGCAACATCTAATCCAGTTTTGAGAGCAAACTTTACAAAAACATATTCATAAAAATTTCTAACTGCTCTGAAATTCATGTTGTTGAAGCTAGGGACTATTAACATTGCTGTTATCCAGTGAAATCAGGAGGAATTGGAAAAGCAAGATATCCTGATAATTTGAATGAGATGAAGATATATGTGTTGCAAAGATGTCTAGGAGGTGACTTTGCATCCATAGGCTGTTGAGTCCACATAAAGTGCCATTTACTTGCTTTGCATGTACCTGATTCTGCAGCTAGAGGTAGTAGCTGAGACTAGTATGATCTCAAAATTCTCTAAGCACTTCCAAGTGGAAATTTGGTGATTGTGATATTTTGTGGAAAGGTTCCGGTTTCCTCAAAACCATCTGGTTTTTTGGGAGGACATGAGGAGAAGAAAGATATTTTTAGAAGGTTTATTTTTTTCTGCTATTGTTTTTCTTTGTCAGATTAAGAGATGCTATCACTTGCTAATGACGAATATAAGCTGAGGACCTTACCAAGCAGGAAGTCAACATCTGTATTACCAACAAATTCTAAGAACTTGGAGAATAGATGTAACTGCATAAACAGTGGGAAATCAAATGTTGGAATGGTGGCCAGTTCATTGCTGATAATATTTGTTTTTTTCTTTTGTAACTAGGACTTTGGAAAGTCATTAAAAGGCTTGAATGCAAATATGGACAATAACATAAACATTCCATATTATTGAAATTGCAGTTAGTGATAAGTGATTTTGTGAAATGTGCATTTCGTCCTTTACCTGGGGCCAGTTTGTCTTAGTGGTCTGGATAAAACATGTTTGTTTACCTGATGTTGTGACAGAGTGAAGGTTACTATCCAGGCAGATCATTCTGCAAGATTGTCAAACTTTCTCTATATTTTCTGAGAAAAGGTGATGAATTGGCTGTAGCAGAACCTGTATTACTGACAAATTCTCATGTTTCTCTGATTTTAATCTTTAA
The DNA here is from genome assembly GCA_032273925.1 of Rhynchotus rufescens. NCBI lineage: Eukaryota > Metazoa > Chordata > Aves > Tinamiformes > Tinamidae > Rhynchotus > Rhynchotus rufescens. The sequence continues at coordinate 10,277 of JAVCKT010068295.1, forward strand.
GAATCCCTGGTCCATATAAAATTTGATTGGTGTTCTTGTTACTGTGGCAGAGTAACACAGTCTTCTATACCGCCAGTTTCTCTCAGGAATTCTATTAGTAGAAAAGCCATAGGGAAAGTGCATAGAAGACTGAATAGCCCTACTCTTTTCCCGAGTCTGCACTGGATCATACTGGTGGTGCTGTGCTGAGGCAGGTTGAGGATTTGTTAAACATATACCTTCTGCGACTATGAATTCATTTAAATGTAAGCAAGCAAGCAAGCAACCAAACAAACAAACAAAAAAATCAACTGAGCAAATATTTCATTAAATGGACAGTTGGTCAAACAAGACTGATCTCTCTTCTTCATTTTAATGTACTATAAGCAGCTTTTTTTCTCCGCTAACAAGAAATTATTCTGCAACATTTAACCCAGAGTCTTTTTCAAAATGTCAGAAAAGTAGGTTAAACCTGATACAAATATCTTTTATATAAATATATATATATATAGAGAGAGAGAGAAAGATAATACTTTGAAATGGTATCATCCATTCCACCTAAATTAAATTAAAAAGGTAAAGGAAGAGAAAAAAATAATAGAAAATCTGTGAATTGGGAATGGAAGAACTGAGAATAAACTTGTCTTGGCCTGATGTCCTTAATGTCTACCTTTTATAATACTCTTCTTGAACATATAGGAACAAAATATGTTCCTATATCTTTCTCTTTTACATATGCATGGTCTATTCTACAGAAGCAGAAACAGAAAACTAGTCGTACAGATTGACTGTGTTTGTAGGATGAGGGAAGAAAAGCCTAAAGGAATATAATACACCTCTTGCCATGAAATTCTAGATCACCACATTAGAACAATTTTCTTTTATTTCTGTTTTTAAATAATTTGCCCATGCACACCTTCCCATATGAGAACAAAGAAATACTACTTTTTTTAAAAGAAATATATTCATATCCCTTTTCTCTTTAGCCTTTTTCCTACTAGGTCTGCCCTTTTCCCCATTTTTGTTTTTTACATCATCTTAAGGTGTTTTATTATTACTAATTATTATTATTATTATTATATCTATGTCTTGCTTAGTTCAGCATTTCCTGTGGGAATCCAGGCATATGTGATATCTACAAGATTATGGCTTCATATTTTTTCACATGCATGAAGTCGGTTACGTAAAACATTTGGAAGCTTTATCCAGCCAGCCTATTCCAAAATTGCTTTATTATTCCTGATTGTGGGCTTGTTAAGGATCTGCACCACTTAGCTGGCTGTATAATTTCCTCTCGGCCGGGCATGTTTTGATGGCTGTAAGAAATTGTAAGAAATACAATTAATTAAATGCAAGTGTCCAAAAGCAGTATTACACCTAAAAAATGATTCAAATGCTTTGAAAAGACTCAATGAACTGTTAGATGTCCATTCTAGACAAGACATATGTAAAAACAGAAAGAAAAAAAAAAAGTGAAGGTTTTGCTCAGGTTACATGTTAGGGGAAATTCCTTCTCATGCTATGACAGAAATCTACAGAAAATAAGAACCAGCACTGGACTTCAATACTTTTTGTCACGCCCCCTGCCACTATGAGTATTTTATTCACTTGAACAGTAAAATTTATCTGATGATAGATCTTTAAAAAAAAATCCTTTATCTGCTTCTCAACCTCATACAGATGCTGCTTATGGATCAGAGGAATAGGAATGTGGATAGGGACTTTCCCTTCAACTACCTGTAGTCCACAATGCACCAGAGATGGCTGAGTTGCAAAACACGTATTTTTCAATGGATGCTCATGCTGCCTTTTGCCAGATACATAGCACAAACCTACACACGACATTGATTTTTCCAGGTGAAGAAGAGGATATGAAGGCTGACTGTCACACCTACCACAGTCTGTACCATAGTCACAGATACAGATTTGCATGTGGGTGTTAGAAGGCATTTCTGAAGTGTGGCTCTGGCACTCCTGGTTCTGAATTTGTGGCTGTTTTTCTCTGGTTCCAGGGTGCAAAGAATCCCTCAGGTAAGGAGCAGATGCCAGAGTTGAGGCGGCCTAGAATGCAAGCTGTGCAGCTTGCACAGGATTAGGAGCATGCGACAGATGTACAGAGTAGCCTGAGGGCTGTGGGAGAGACTGCCCAGGCATAAATACCACAGTAGGAAGTGCATGCAGCTTATACTAGGAGGTTTCAGTTGTATCACAAGTCTGGGGAAAGCAGGAAACAGGGAAGGTGAAGGCATTCAGAACCTGCTTGGTAAAAGAGGGGAAAATATTAGGAGGGTTGAAGAGGCATGGCAGAGGGTCTGGGAGACAGAGCCAGGATAGCAGCAGTATGGTGAAGTTCTGATCTTGGAAAATGCAACAGACTCAAGGATAGGATGAAACAGCATATCAGAGTCCTGTTTCTATGCATTTTCAAGGCTTTTTGGATTTTCAAATCAAGGAGATTTGAACACTACTCCTAGTATTAAGGATTTATTTTCTTTAGTGGTCCCTGTCATTCTGCATAGCAGAGGGCTGTGCTCCCACTGTCTCTCAAAGTCAGGCCTGCTAAGCAGCCTCTAGAAGGATGATGGGAATAATGGATGTGGGATGGAAAGGAACAATCACAGCCATTTTGGGATTCCCAGTGCTGCAGACAGTGGCTAGGTGGATTTTTATGTGCGTCTTTTCTCCAGATAAGCAGGGATCGAGCAGCTTGGGAGCTCCATTCCCGGTGCCACTGCAGCAATTAGTTGTGAGAGCTGGTGCAATCATGTTCATGCAGCGCCATCTCCTGGGCGTTTTGAGTGTGCCTGGGGTGATCATTTTTCTGAGTGTTAAACTTTGTTCCCAACCCCGTTGTGACCTTGTATGTGTGTCTGTGCAAATCCCAAAAGCTTAGTGGGGAGTAGAGCACTGAAGTCACTGAGATGCTTTCTGAAGGATTTGAGTTGTTTCAATTAGATAACCTTCAGAAAAATCTTTATAGATAAAAAAAAAAAGGATACAAAAAGTGATGTGTAAAGGTTCTCAGTGCTGCTAGTAATTCTTCCTGAGTTCTCTATAAGTGGACCATTGAATAGGTTGTAGAATAGTCTGTAAAAGTGATTATCTTTCCATTGCATGAACCACTTACTGCTACTTGTTTGTTAATTTTAAAGTGTTAGTTCCTGTAAAGGGGACATTATGTTTTTTATGACAGAAGAATTGAAGTAGATGATATAAGATTCTGCATAAAACTGATTAAAAAACCCAACCAAACAAAAAAGAAAAAAAAAACCACACAAGCCAAGTTTCCAAGCTTAGGAATGAATTTAGGCCATATGCAGGCTACACACATATATATGTGTGTGTGTATAAATACATATATATAATCTTTCTATTCTTCATGGAATAGAAATGGACTTTGTATAGTCTATTCCATTCTTCATGGAAGGTGAGAGACAAGATAAAGTATCCAAGCTTCTTTTAAAGTGATTTATCATTTTAAATGATCATTTAGATGCTCTGCTAGGATAATTTTCCAAATTGGGACTTTTTGAGAATTCTAAAGCATTCAATTTTGCACTGAAAATCAAGAAAGTTGAACTGGTTTCATAATCAACATCCCAAGCCAAAAAACTAACAAGGATGAGGAAGGTCATTCAGCTGTGTTTTCTGTTCAAAGCACTGAGTTCTTCTCTATTTACAGAAGTTTCAGAAGTAAGTTAGAAGAAAAGAAGTAGATAAACTTCTTTTTCTCTTTATATGAAGAACTGCCCAGTAAATAGTATATCATGGATTAAACTGAATGCCATTTATGAATAGGCCACTGAATCCTGCAGTATTTTTTTGCTTATATAAACATTAGCTTTTATAAGTAATGCGTTAATTCACAAGTATCATTACATCCTTAAGGCTTTTGACTTTAAGGCTGGAAAAGGTACAGATCATATTTGAGCAATTCTTACAGTCTTATTTATGAAATATGTACAAAAAAATTTTGTTTCCCTAGAATCCGTTGCTGCTATGTAGGTAGAGAATGGCTTCAGACATGTAATGCGTGGATGACCAGTCTCATTGCAGGTTACTCTACTTTCTCTTCTAATGAGCCTGATAGTTTGTGCCTCATTAAAAGATAATCACAGAATCACCAAATGGTTAAGGTTGTATGGGATCTCTGGACATTGTCTAGTCCAAACCCCCTGCACAAGCAAGGTTACCTAGATGATATTGCACTGTTCCAATGCTCTGTTACCCCCTCAGTAAAGAAGTTTTTTGCCCGTTCAAGCCTGTTCAAAGAAGTTTGTGCCCATTACCTCTTGACCTTTGGATAGAATCTTGGCTTAGATTTTATACTGTGGTTCTCATTGAGAGACATTTGTGTTATTGAGCTAGACCTTGGGAGATGAGGAAGAAGTTGATTTTACGTTCTGTCAAAGTCTTTTACATTGCCTTAGATTTTAAAGGATCCTTCCAGGAAACCATACTACTTGGTATAGGGCACTAGATTTAATCATAGCTCCTCCAATACATGAAGGGTTCTGGAGACTCAGTGCAGAAGACAGAAGTACGCTAGAACCCAGAGAGGTTCTGGAGGCCCCTTCTCTAGACATATTCAAAGCCCACCTGGAAGCAACACTGCAATGTGATCTTGAGCTTTCGATGAGCCTTACTGAAGTTGTGTGGCCCCATTCTGCTAACACCCTCCCTTCAAATGTTTGCATACAGTGATAAGATCCCTTCTAAGTCTTCTCCCTCTGCGTTAAACAGGCTGAGCTGCCTCTGTCTTTTCTCTTAGGTGAGATTCTCTAGTCCTCCAAACATCTTTGTAGCCATATGCTAGATTCCCTCAAGTAGTTCCATGTTTCTTTTGTACTGAATCTAGAATTGAACACAGCACACCAAGCGTGACCTAACCAGGGCTGAGAAATGTAATATCCTCAAAGGCAAGCTCAGAAAGTGTGAGTTATATGAGTGGACAGTGAGGTGGATTGAGAATTGCCTGAATGGCAGAGTTCAGAATATTACAATCAGCAGCAGAGTCTAGTTGGAAGGCTGTAGCTTGCAGTATTGCCCACGGTAACTCCCGTTCAAGCCCCCAAGTCCAATCCTTTTCAACTTATTCAGCAATGACCTATGTGAAGGGACAGAGTGCACCCTCACTCAGCAAATCTGCTGATGACACAAAACTGGGAGGAATGATTAATATATCAGAGTGCTATGCTGCCATTCAGAGGGACCTGGAGAATTTGAGATGGCTAGGGAGGAACCTCATGAAGTTCAACAAGGACAAGTTCAGAGTCCAAAGAGGAGGAAGCAGGGCGGTAAGTGGTCGTTCAGCCCTGGACTTCAGGAGGGCGGACTTTGGCC
>JAVCKT010068314.1:0-15598 GCA_032273925.1 Rhynchotus rufescens
AAGAAAAAGAAAAAGAAAAAGAAAAAGAAAAAGAAAAAGAAAAAGAAAAAGAAAAAGAAAAAGAAAAAGAAAAAGCCCAAAACACCACCTGGATTCCTTTGCAAAGGACACTGGAAGTTCAGAGATGACACAAGCAACTCCGCACATGTCCCCAGGACATTGATTGTGGAATAAAACAGACCTTATTCATCTTTCCCACCGTGCTCAGGAAAATGGTGAACTTTGTTATTTCTAGTTACGCATGACCAAGTGAATTTTCATTTCAAAGACACTCACTGTATTCCTCCAGTTTTGGTTGGCACATAGAGCAATGCTACTCTTTTAATCAGTCAATTTATCATCAAAAGAAGCCTTTAGATGAAGAGAAAGTTTATATATAATTTAGATGTATATTTATGATAGTTCTGTTTTGAGTTTCTTTGACGAGCTTTATCTCTTCAGCAAAACGTATAATCAGCTTTTTCACTGCCAGCCATCACAGTAATTTAAAAGGACTGCGTCGGTCCTATTTCATTCCTTTTGCATTAAATAAATATATGGAAGATTTCAAAGCTAAACTAGTTTAAATGTCAGTTGCCAGTAGGAGACACATTTGGGACTTCGGGGTCTCTTGTTTTCATCTTGATTCTCTAAAGGGCAGAAAGAGAAGTCTGAAATAGCCCATTCTTAACCAGAGCCCAGACTCCACAGTCAAATCGGTGGGCAAAAATCCTGGGCAAAGATGGCAAAGAAACAGAAGGATCTTTCCCTTTTTATTGGAAGCATACCAAAAATAAAGACAAACAGCTGGATACAGCTGTTTACGCAGTATGCTTGCAAAGCATATAGTGCAGTATATACATACGGCAAAGCGGGTGGCCCGCAGTGCCAAGCCATGGAGGAAGCAGCCACCTCTGGGTGATCTCCAGGTCAGAGTGCCCAGGGCAGAAAATGAACCTTAAGGAGGAAGAGGAGGAAATAAAATCCTTTACAATTCTTTCCCTGTGGTATCATGTCCCCATACCACTTGGGAGGTCACATTTTGGGAAGAAACCTTTCAGGGCTGTGGTACCTCAGGTCCATGATGCACATTTAAGGGAAGTGCCTTTGCAGCACTCATCTCCATCCATCAATCTTCCTTAAACTTCCTCTCCTCAGAGGAGAGTTATTTATGATGTAAAATGGTTATAATTTCCATCAGGAGGGCATTTTAGGTCCTTGGGAAATACAGTCTTTGAGTTTAATGATAAAGGATCATCCATAGTAAAATCCTATCTACTGTCCTCACATTTCCTCCCTTGATATTCAGGAGTCTTTCTTACACATCCCAGGGCACTTTGCATCCTATACAGTTGTGTATAATGGATCCTCCTTATTTCTTGGCCCTCTAACATTATTTTCCTGTTTTGTCATGAAGGCATGACAAAATCTGTGGGCATTATGCAGTTGTGATTCAGTTAAATGATGCTCAATATGTTGGTCATTGCTAACAGGAGACGGGGAGATCTACCATGTCGTCTCCTACCATGCAGACAACACATTACACAATAAGAACAGCTCTTGTTTTCTCATATTTGTTTAGGTTATCTCATTTAGATGAGCCCTAGTATTTACTGATCTTTCCTCGTCTGATAATTGCCCAGGAAGTTCATAGAAAAAAATCATAATGTGCCCTTTTGAAATCAATTACAGGAAGAGTGGGCAAACTGTAAAAGCTGCTACGCTCTCCAATTGCTCGTGTCCGGAAAAAAAAATGTGAAAGGCTGACCTGTGATGACTAAAAGAGGCCATCATTTATGTCAGAACACTAATGACCTGATTCATATCAGTATCCTCAGGAGCTAAGAAATATGCAGGTAGCTTCTCTTAATTCTCCCAATATTGCTTTAGCATCACCCTTTTAATATGAAGTAAGAGTTTCAAAAGTCATAATCCCCCTCTTTACAAGTTAACTATTTTTTTCAGGGAATAAACAGCAGTAGTCCCATGGGCTTATAAACCTGGTGAACTATGTGAAGCCATGATTAAGTATTAGTTTACTGAGATCATTTTTCTTGCTCCCTTTTGACTCCAGCCTGAATTTAGCAGTTAATATTCTCTTTAAGTTCTTGCATTTAAGGTACGAATGCAATATGATAACCAGCACTAAAACTTGATTGTCTGTCTTCTTGAGATAACAACTATTAAACTGGGTCAGTGTGAGGTAGAAAAAAGATAACATGGATGTCAAAATGATCCAGATTTGTAGTCAATAACATGGCATCTCCAGGCAGCCTGGCTATATAGTATTGCAACATATATCTTCAGAGTTTTTCTATTATATATAAAATTTACTTGAAATTGGAATCATACCTTAACGATTCATATCCAGTTCAGGTAGAAACACAGACCTGAAGGCTTAGAGGGGTCTGTTTCTTCATACATTTCAAACACAGGTACTCATTATAAAATGTCCTGCTTATCTTAAATGTTAAAAATGAAAAAAGTTGGTGCTTTCTAATTGGTGATTCCTAGTAAGGCAGCACAAGGAGAGGAAGATAAACTGATGCAAGGGCTAATAAATTCTAGCTTGATGCGTAAGATGGACTGAGTCAAATAACGGTCTGCTGACTCAAGAATAAGGTCAAATGGCTGAACCAGGTGAATCTTTTTTCTCAATAGCAGAGGAGAGGGGAGCTGAAAAGCTTTCGGATGAAATTTGAGCTTAGATGTGGGAACTCGAGATGAAGATGAAAAAAAAAAAACAGACACATGGACACTGACCTCAAAACCACAAACCACAGAACAGCCATCCAGCTGTGAGACACAGAACAGCCTTCCTAAAATAGAAATAAACGCTTAACAAAAGCTTTGCAACAGCTTTTATATCTGCTCAGGGACATTCATCCCAAAAAGATAGGCGTTTTTTTTTCCCTCATATAGGGAACAAATATCAAAGCATGATATCTCTATCAGCTTTCCCCAGAGTTTCCATCGGGTTTGCCTCCTGAAGGGCAATGAGAGAGTTCTGCATCAAGAAGCGACGGGACAGCCAGGTAGCTGTTGCCATATGGGCTGCAGTCAAGGACAAGAGAATCACAATTCGGCAGCACCTGAAGCAGCTGCTAAAAGAGCAGCAAGGGAACAAGCAGCTGAGCAACTAGAAATTTTATAATGAGCTCTATATATGGCAATAGAGCTTTGAGCAATTCACTATAAAATAAACCTACCCAGGATTCATTCTTCCAAGTGCAGGCAAGCAGAAAGGTTATTTAAAAATAATAAGGCATGTTCTCTACAAAAGGTCGAATAATGGTTATTTCCTCCAATTATACCAGCTATGCCTCCATTACACCTAGTGCATCAAAGTGCGACCGCGAGCAGCATCAGAAACTGAGCAGCTCCTCGGTGCTGCCTAATTATTTTTCTTCCTTAAAGCAATACAAAAAGCTACAGTTAATCCATTTTTGTGTGTTTCTTTTCATCCCACTTGAAACATTTCTTCTTTCTCATGTTAGTAGCAGTCCATGAGGGGTCCTTCTTCTAAATGCAGGAGGAAACATCATGTTAGTAAAATTACACACTTTCTTATCTGTTTTCTAAGGACAAATTCCTTCATTGATAAGACTTTTGTTACTGATAGCAGTGCTACCAAGCTTCAGTCTGACCATAGTCACTGTGCTTCCTGTACAGTCGTTCATATTTAAAGAAAAGGTGACAAGACACTTAAAACTATTTTGTCATATTTTGATAGTTCAACCAATATTGAAGCAGTGAGAGTAAGAGGAAAGCAGTAATTGCCTTTCCAGTCTTGTAGCACATTGTATAAATTTTATGCAGGTGTTAAAGGCTAGGGAGATATAATGATAATGAAAATAATGTCTATCACTTTAAAAAAAAAAAGTTTTCATGCATTCTGCGCCTCTGCTTATCAACAAATACTGATTAAATATTTTGAGATGAAGTTATGCATTATTTTGTAATAGCTGTATTACTTTTTGGCAAGAGACTCCATGAAGAAGCCAACTAGCCAGTCCACAGAGAAAAGCATAACACAGCCAAAAGGTATTGCCTGAAAAGCAGGAGGGCAATTTTTTTTTTTTTTTTTTGAGGTTTCATGGAATTTAAGTGAAATTTAAATCAAAACTGAAACCATTCTTGAAAAGCCATTTTGAAGAAATTTTTCTCTTTGCTTTGTTTACCATAGTTAATATTTCTAGGTGATTACTATTAAGAAATAGCTCTAGGACACAAAGATATTTTGTACATATGGAACAAAACTGGCATATGTTCTAAGATTTTGGACCACCTCCACTTAACATCAGTCTTTTTTTTTATTTTTTTTGAGTATTATCAACTGCCTCTCCACATAGAATAGCAGAGAGAATAAATCGGACACATGTCAGAAACCTCAATGGAAAATGCTAGACAGAACCAGAATAGAAAGAAAATCTTTTATTAATTTTAAACTTGAGCCTTCATTTGAATGCTCAGCTCTGCTAAAATAGAAGGTGGCTAAATATGCCTTGAAAACAAATTAAAAATGTATGTTCCAAAGCTGCCCAAAACAAGTACTTCACCAAAAAAAAAAAAAAGAGACAAGAGAGAATAGCACAAAAATCCTATGTGGAAATGAGAATTTCAAGACAAAACAAACTTGCAATAGTACCCAAAAGTCCCAGAAATGCACACATCTATATCAAACTCACATTATGAAGGAGACACAAGATAACGGCGGAGCATTCCTCATGAACTGATGGATCATTCGCACCTTGTTTTTCCTCTTGAAGCATCCCCGTTTTCTTCTCTAATCTTTGGGCTACACCTCTCCCTACATCTGCAGCCCTCCTCAGAGGACTAGGCTGCTATGGACACGCTTGCATGGGAAGCCTTCAAGGACATCATGCTTCCTAAAGATGAGAAAATGAAGTCTAGGAAAATTAATTACTGCAGTCCAGGAGGGGGAAAGCTGTGGCGCTTGATCCAAAACACATTTGACCATCTCTTATGGCAAGGGCATAATTCATTCAACAGAGGGGGACCAGTCCTGAGGAACTGGGAGACCCTTTCCTGGCTGTGTGTGCGAGCGTGTCCCCAACACCGTGTGCTGGGCAGAAACGTACATGGTCACAGACACACCGATGTCCCTCGTGAAGGGACTCCACTCCTGCAGAGCTCACTGCCAGGTCATGAAAATATTTTTCCTGATTCTGCTTCTCTGAGTGGTTAGATCTAAAACACATTTCTACGCTCATCTAACGGAATAGCATTTGCAGATATTCATGAATGTGTGAGAAAAGCGACCAATTTGGCACAGTTCACTAACAAAATCAAGACCATACGACTCCAAGGGAGAAACAGAACAAACCCTTTAGCAAGTAACCCCAATATTCCTTTTTTTTTTGCTAAAATCCTTACACTTTTTGATCTAATGATTCATCCTCATTCAAGCACATAATACAAAAGAAAACCCTTTTTTAGCAAATTAATATATTTTTGCATTAAAAGACAATCCCAAGGCTGCTTGTATTGTTTTTATAAAATATTAGTAACCCAGTCTTTGCGATGCTGTCTGTTTCTGTTTCTTTTTATAGGTATTTTACTTAACCTCCTTTTATCCTGAATTTAATTTTTATGATCACAGCCATGATGACTGCCAAAAGTATGTTTCAGTATATACTTTCCAGCTGTCTGCTAAGCAAAAAAAGAAATATATAGTTGCAAAACATAAAATAATCTTAAAAATATGTTCAGATTATAGGAACATAGAAATATGAAGGCAAAGGGACAGAAGATATTAACTGTTAAAAAATGTATTTAATGAAAGGCAAACTCTGGAGAGGTATAAAACTCACAGCTACTGGCCCAGCAGGTTGGGATCATGCTTACCAGTTTTATTCTTCTTCCCAAAGTGTCCTGGAGATATTTGACCTCACATGGCTATTTTTTCTAACCATAAAAGTGTCTATACCTGTACAATAAAGACAGTTTCGCTTGTACGATAGCTTTACTAGTAGCAGAAACTATCATTGAAATTACACCGAGAGTTCAGCTATATTCTCTTATCCATTTACATAGATCTCAAGTATATTAAACACATGCTTATCTTTAGCACCGTACCTTCAGAGGGAATAGTCTGGAACTTAACGTCAAGCATGTGCTCAGGATCTTGCCAGATTGAGGCCTTGTGGCCTCATGCAAAAGCAGACAACCCAAGAAGAGGTTTTTCCAATGACTCGCCTAAGTTCTGGATCAAGTCCTTATTTTTGAAAACTTTCTTTCCAGATGGGCTTTTTTTGCATTTTTTTGTTTCCTTAGTTTCTTTTTCTTTTCTTTTTGTCTTTTTTTTTTTTTCTTTTTTTAATCGGGATCTTCCTGCCTATTTATCATTGCTGTTCTTATCAGGACAACAATTTCTGAAGACTTTTTCTTTGCACATGTATAACTTAGAAAACAAATTAATTTCTCATGATGAAATTCTCCAGGTGATTTGTTTTCACCGAAAACTTGTTTTCAAGATGGTCATGAAACAACAAATATACAAAAGCTTGCAAATTCCATTTTGCAATAGGAAATATGAAATTTAGAATAATGATACTGTTTCGCAAAGCTACTAAAATAGGTGTGTACAAAATATTAGTATTAGGTTGCGCGGAGGTATTATTTTGTTGTCAGCTCTGCAGAAATAAACATTTAGTAATTAAATATGAAAAAGAATAGTGAGCTCAGTACACAGAAATTAGCACATTAAACTTCAGTGCTCTGCTTCTTTTGCTTAAAAAGGAGAGGGAAAGTAAAAATGCATGTATAATATTATATTATTGTTAAGACAATTATTTCAAACCCTTAATGATGGAGGATTACTTTTTTTAAATGCATAACAGTCAAAGTTCCTCTCAGCAATAGGGCTACACTAGGAATAAATGTGGGCTGAGTAACTTTCATTTCCCCCCACTGGATGCATTGGTCTACTAGTGCAATCTCTTGAAAGCAAGTAACTCAAAATCAAGGCTTCCTCACAAAACACTGCACACTATGAACCACACTATTTTCACATTTCACACTATTCAGAAGGCCCCTTGGATCCAAATAATCAACTCTCAGTGTTAACAGGACACGGAGCAAAATTAAGTCTTTAATAGCAAGGAATAGCAAAACAAGCCAGAACTTCATTCACCGTAAGAGTTTCTTGGTTAGAAGCCATCCTCAGACTTCCATCAAGATGTTGTTCTATCAGGACCACATAATCAGACTAAAACTGTATATTATAAGAAAAACTGTAACATAGGAACTGGAATCTGCCAGGCTTTCCAAGTTATGTATTATTCGTGCCTGTTACGAGCAGTTCATGCTTTGGTTCACTGCTCTTTCCAGGCAAAAATACAGTAATTTAACAGACTGACCAGATGTTTTTCTCTGCCAAGAAGAAAACGTCCATTTTAGATTGCTTGTGGATGAGCAGTCTATACAAACACGGAAAGGCTGATAATAGATTATTTTATGGACTGCTGAGTAAAAGGTACTTTTAAAAACATCTGAGCCAACAGCACCTCTTTATCTACGTGTCAGAAGCATGATTATACAGGATAGTCCAAGCTGAGAAAGCTGGGCAGGGAATCTTAATTAGGATGCCATGTTAACAGTGTGATGCTTTATCCAATTATTGATACTACCATCACAAGTCCCTAACAGCCCCCATAAGGGGACAGGCAAAAAGGCTGTACCTGCTCTCAGAGGATCTGCTAGCTCAGCATATGGCAAGCACACAACACATGATGATCTCAGCATAGGTCTCAGGGATCCCTTTTCTTCCCTTACCTTTGCTGAATGCCATGATAAAAATAAATATATTGGAGAGATCTGAAAGATGACATCAAATTATGCGATCTGTGACTCTTGTGGGGAAACTCCCTGCTACTGCAGAAGCAAGTTGTGGAAATCTTGTTTGAAAATTTACTCAGTGGACAATAAAAGCAACCCGTTAGTGTCCTGGAGGTACAAACATTGCTCTGAAAGTTTGAGAGCTGTGCAATTATTTCTCCATGGATTTTCATTACAGAAATGCGCTAACAGATGTCATTTTGATAGCATTTTGATAGATGTCATCTTGATTGATGAGTAAGACAGAAAGGAAGACATGTGATGTTCAGCTGATGTTTACTTTCATTGGACTTTGTAGCTAATATGTTTCTATTTAAAGGAAGGTAAGAAATGTGCTGTCTTAGGGGTTATTTTAGGATTTCTGAATTGTGGTTACACCCACAAAAATCCACCTCTACAGGATTACGTAGACAGTGGGAAAGCAATGTCACGCCAAGTGAATATAACATCTTCCTAGGTAAATCAGATAAAAGGAGAGAAGACTCTGCAGACTTCACGTGCAGTTTCATTTCAATCCATGAATCATTCAAATCTCAGCATACAAGCAGGAAGGGAAAGATAAGCTTTTTTTTTTTTTTTTTTCCTCTCCCCTAAATTAAGAAGACAAAGAAACTCCCAAGGTCTGTTTTAATATTGTATACGCCCTTCTGCTATAGAAAGAGTCTGATCAAAAGTATATGTGTGTATATTCATTCATTTAACCTTTGAGCTACCCTGAGACCCTCAGTAGACTGTTCTCCTATCCCATGATTCTTCCAGGATTTTTTTAAAATGATTTTGTCCACCAGAAGCAATTCCATTCACTTCCTAAGAGTGATGAACTTAAAGAGACTGTAAACATCCCAGAGCCAGGATCCAAGCACATGTCAAAGGAAAAAGTGAGCGCTGCCGTGAAAAGTGAGTTAAATTGGATCTGCTGTTAAACTCATCAGTAAGAGGGTAAGCGATGATATTCAAATTCATCATGAGAGTTCAAAGACATATTTTCCTTCATACTGAAATCAGAGTCTCTTAGGCTTATTGTCTGAGCTTGCAAACTCAAAAAGCAGTTGTGGCTTTTTGAAAGGCCAGGATCATTAATTCTTTAGCACTTTTAACATTCTTCAGAACACGGAAATGTCTTAGCATATCTGAGATTTGTCCAAACAGTATCAAATCAGTTCACTGTAGGTCATACTGAACAATACTGGTTCGGAACAGTGATTTTTTTTTTTATTTCACTATTCAGTTTTTAATAGAAGTGATGATCTGATGATGGAAAGCTGTAAATACTCATCAAATGCATAAACATCAAATGCAAACACATCGAATGCATAAATCTCTGTGCATAAATCCCTGTGATCTGCATAAATGCATATGTTAAGAAATGTGTGAATAAAGTGTGGGAAGATAAACACTCCTCCCTCCCCTTGATATTGGTTCTAAAGGAATAACAGACAATGATAGACACAGCTTATTTTGGGTAGCACTGAACCACAGAATTAGCACACTATTATTCTAAAGAGCAAGCATATAACACAGATGTCTGCCATAAATAATTCACTCCAAAAACAAAGTCTGTGCCTTCAGCGAATGTGCAAGTTTCAGAACCTTAAAAAGATAAGGCTGGTTCTCTTCAGAGCATGTCTTTGTTTATTAAATGTTTTTCTTCTGTAAAATATATGAAATTTGGTTTTCTAATTAGCATCAATACTTCATGCTTGGGGAGACTGAACCAGCCCGGTTTTGCTGCACAGGTTCACAATGCTATTTATTTTACCCAGACCCTGAGGTGGGCAGTCAAACAAAGAGCACAGTGATCCACACAACTATTCTGGAAGCAGAATACTCGGTTGCAGACCAAGCCAAATGCCCTTTCCTCTTAGGAGCGCCTGTCCAATGCAAGCTGCTGCACTGTCACCCTTGAAGCAGCCAACTAAGGATCCTGGGATCCCCCCAGGTACATAGGGGCACACATGGGATTTGGGGTCTGTTTTGTCTACCATTACATGGTGCACATCAATTGCCTTCCAAGGGAATTGCATTATTATCTTGGTTTTTAAAACAGCGAATACTGACAAATAGCAGACAGGAGAGAGGAATTCACCAGGTATGTCTTACAGCATATATGGTTACCACAAATAGAACAAAGTTTTAGGTAATCGGAAGCAAAATTTTGACTTTTTATCATTATGCCTGGTGTATTATGACAGCAACTAATTGCCAGCCACTGGCTTGGGAGCAAAGAGAGACTGAGCACATGCTTCTACAGAAAATTTACCCATATTTAGTTTCTGAATTTTTGAAAATAATTTTAAAATAATTTCAAGCTAGAATATTTCAGAATAAGTATCTTCTTATGAGAAAATCAAATCCTTTGAGTATTACTCAGTGGTATTTTTATCATTTTCCTACATGCAAATTATCCTAGTTCACATTTTCACCTTTTTCTCATAAGCCATCCTCTATTTACACAGTTGGTTACTTTCTCTCCAATTAGGTATTCCAAAATTGATAGCTTCTGTGTGTGATCTCATCACTCCTTAATCCAAATCTTTACCCTTTTGCTTCTGTTCATCCATCTTGAAAAGTACACCAATTAGGCACCATAATCAGCATCTATCCAATCTATCCATGTAGGACACGTATGACTGCAGCAGCTGCCTCATAAATTACTGGCAACGACATAAAATTTCATTTACTTACTGTCAGGCCTAAATTTCAATTTCAGGTGATTTTCAAAAGTAAAAGTCATCAAGAAATTATATATACTCTATTTTTTTATTCCTCTTGGAATTATGAAGAGTTTTTCCCCAGTTCTTTCTCTTCTAAACATGACAAAAATAATTCTGTTTAACAATTAATTATAAACACTTCTTAATTCGCTGTTTAGCTATTATTACTTAGTTCATTGTTCACTTATCAGTGAAATGTAATTCCAGAGTACATTGAGAGGTACTGCTTAGGATTCCTAGTTCCTGAGGAAATCCCATGAAGATATAGGGTTGAAACTACAGTCATGACTGTATGAAAACATTATGAGTTGATTTATCAAATGCAGCTCAGCACTCACATGGGAAAAATTCCAAAGGTCAGGGCTTTCCTCCCAGCACTGTAATTAAAATATATACAAAAAAAAAAAAAAAAAAAAAAAAAAAAAACCACAAAAAAGGGGCAAAAATGGTACAGAAAAATCCTTAAAATATAGATATCTATTAATTTCCAAATTTTTCCTTGAAGGAAAATATGTAGCAAACCCTAATCATTTTAATTATATTTGACTACTACAACAAATTGTGTTTATTTTAATTATGATAAAAATGTGGGGAAAAAACCACTCAAAGCCATGTACTAACATTCTTTGTCATACCAGCTAAGGATAACATTTCACACAAAAATGAAGAAAACCTCATAACATCAACTCAGCCAATGTCATCATGAGCACTGGAATCCTGATTATTATAGAATGTCTTCTGAAAAAAATGCCCTTCTGACATTGCTTAAGGCACTTCTCACTCATACTTCTCCTTAGGAGGATGCCAACCTCCAAATGATTACAAAACCTTATATGGGCCCCTGTCCTCTTCAAGAAAGAGGTTTTTATCCTGGTCTTCATTCCAGATTTCACTTCCAGCAGCTACATTGCAGGAAAATAGGAAATCCTGAATTTGGAGTATGACAGCAGCACGGATGATTTAATCTAAATGGACACAACAGTGACGAAGAGGTGGGTATAAGCACCAGTTAGCAAGGCAAACACAGACCCACCAATCCTAACCAGCTCCTTAGACCCTCAAGAAAAGCTCTATTCATGCATTTTCTTCAGTACTATTAAGTCTCAGCCCCTTGACTAAAGCAGGTCCGAGTGCACCAGCTGGTCCAAATGCACTTCCACTGATTCAGCAGACATCCTAAAAGGGGGACAGCTCTGTGTTCCTCTTGTCTGAATAAACCTGTCCCTCACATACAGGTTGCAGCCACGTATCAACATTCAACAAGAATGAAATTGCACTCCCATGTACTCTAGTCTATGCCATAGCTTTGAAACTCTGGTCTGATCTGGGTAAGCAGCCTTACCATGGGTCCTTCAGCAGAAACATTCCTGAATCCACTTCACAACACAGCCAGGCTTGTTAACTGGCATCACAGCACTTTCCCTTCTCTTTTGATATACCCCAAACAAAACCTTTCTCAGAAGAGTGGGTACTTAGTAAACATGCTCTGCTACTGCTTTATAATCGTTCACATAGCAACTCACTCACTCTCTCGGGAGAATTTCCTTTGTTCCCTTTCAACCTAAAGAGTTTTCACAGACTTTAAGATTAGGTTGACTATTTTATTTCCTGACGCTAGTTGCAAAGCAATAAATAAAATACTATTCAAGATGCGCCATGCACCTCTAACCTATCAGCCTTTCCCCCTTCAATATATGAGAAAGTTTTCGAAGTTACCTTTGATACTTTTGTTCCAATTCTCTAAGGCCACTTCCTTCTAAGGTTATTTACATTTATTCCCCCTCTTGAATTACTGAACTGCAAATCAAGTGCCTCGAAAACAATTCAGGCTTAGTATATCCTCAAGAGCTTTAAACTCAATTCAAGCACTTGAAAATCTATTTACTAGGGGAATCTTTCATTCTGCCACCCACCAAAGCAATTCCTTGATAAATTACTCCCTAAATATTTGGGGATTGGGGATTTTTTCTTATATAATTCATCTGAAAAGAGAACCTGCTCACATTACTATCTCCCAGTGTTTCTACAGGCCCTAGACAATTCTCGTTATATTCCTGCACTGATTTCCTTAATCTCCCTAACTTGCAATTCATAAATAATGTTTATGAATATGAATAATACTCATATTATATTCCCTTTAGCATAGAGATCTGAAAGTTTTAATTTTCTTTTAGAAGAAATAATCTGAAAATTTAACATGAACTTTGAAGTACAAAATATATAGTGTCTTGTGTAAAATAGAGGCTCTCAATCCACATTGTTCATAACACATTAACTTAAGACACACATCATGTTGAAAAAAACCCTTATAGCCAGGTTACCCATAATCATTCTATTTTTCACAGTTTTTCCACAAACCTAAAGATATCAAACAGAATCTTCAAGCAAAATTCAGTTCGTGACTCAAATGGCAGACGTGTTATACGAGCAGAGGCTGTGCACGGATTTGCAATTCCCGTTCTGCCTAGGGAATCCTGAGGCAGAGGGCAAAGCTGCCACTGCTAGGAAGAGAAAAGTAGTGCCACTGATACACGAGCAGTGCCAAGTACGAAAAGCAGTGCTACAGATATCCAAGAGCACCAGACAGAAGAGCCACAATCAGCAGCACCAGACACATCACAAGAAAAAAAAACAGTTATTATCACAACCAAAGGAAATGGGAAATTCTAAGGTGGTTCTACTGTATTTAGCATTGGGGAACCTTTGGCTTTGCTCTAAAGTTTTTAAAAAGTAAAATTATTCCTGATTAGGCAAAACTCAAAATGCTACCCTGAACTTTCAGCTCCTTAATCCTGCAAGCTGGACAAGTAAGCTGGTCTTAGGAAAGCCTACTCCAAAATAACAGTAACAGAAAAGAAATTGCTTCAGTTTTGGTATAATTTGGTACAGTCACATGCTGCTTTGCTAATATGTTAAATTCTGGATGCCTTGTTGCCTCTAACAAAGCTTCAGTGGACTTTGTGGTGTGCAGAACTGAAATTCATATAGATTTTCATATTTAATTTTGACTACATTAGGGAAAGATACATTCATCACCACAAAACAGCTCATGGGAAGACTCGAAGAAATAATTCCTGGTATATTGATCTTAAAACGCACTTAGTGCACTTCTGACAAACTCTTCCAAAAATTAAGCATGTGTTAACCAATTTGACAAGTAAACACAAAGATAATTTGAGCTGATTCCATTTCAATGCTTTGTAATGAGAGTAACACAAGGGCAGCCAAAGAGGAATGACTGAAGCAGAGCCAACCTACTTCTCACCTACAGAAACAAATGGAAAGAGTTTGATCCTCATTCTGGTTGAGCCATGAAAATCTCCATAAGCAAATAATCAGCATTTTTTCTCCTGTAAAAACTGTAACAGTGAAACCTGTAGCTTTCTTGGTGTTCTTGCTTCCAAGCCTGTAGATGCAGTAAGGCTGTAAGCTTGCTGCCCCTTGCACTCCCATGCTCTTCCTCTGTGAGGTTCCTGTTCAGATGCCAATGGCTGCGATGGACCTTGGGACATTACAGATGGCACCAACCATCTGATCATCTGCTGAACAACTGATGTCATCATTGTCTTCTATTCCCTTTATGTATCTATTGATAAATACAATTTCCATCTCTGCTGAGAGCTTTAAAAGGAACTTTTAATGACAGAGCTATAACCAACGAAGGAGGATCCTTGTGTGTGGTTGCTCCGAGGCACTTTAAATATACATTTCCTTTTACAGTAGCAATTGCTTTGATTTTTCTGAGATTCTGCTAGAGATTCTCTTACAGAAAGGGCAAGTTCCACTCTAAACCACAATGTTAGAAACAGATTGCCTGTTAATGCAGCACTTCTTTCTTGTAAATTTTAACTAAATTTTAATCCAGCTTTCTGCTGGACATTTTAAGTCTTGATACATCCTGTAAGGCACCCTTCAGACTAGTGAATATCAAAAGCCTACAGAATCTGCAGCAGTTTTTTTGCACCACACTTTCTTTAGTCTCCTCTGTCTCGATTTGCTATATTTTGAGAGACTCTTTTAAAAGAACAATTGCAATAATTAAAAAAAAAAAAGATAGGAACAATAAAAAAGACAAAAAGAGAAAAACATATTTAAAATAAGCTCATATATATTAAAAAAAAAAGAAAAAAAAAACATTTCTGGGCTTCCATAATGCAAAAAGTTTAAAGTAGAACTGGAAGCTCATAAAGGTTTCAACCTCCATTGGCTATTTCAGCAATAGGTTGAAGTATCTCAAACTCAATGTCTCGGCAATAAATTTTAATATAAATAGTGTGGAAAGTGCTCCCGGGTGACAGGAACCAGCAATAAGCTCATAGTAAGTTGCTCCATTCTGGATAATCAGCTATGCTCTTAGAAATTAAATCTCTATTTCTTACTATGGCAATAACATTAGAATGACACTCAAGGTCTTGCCTCACAATAATCTATTTTGTGCCCATAAAATGTGAGATTTGTGATATATATTCAAAGCCACTAAAAGCAAATTTTGCTCTAAAGCAAATAAGAGATTTACACAGGTGTTATGCTCTGTGCATGATACTGATAGAGTGGATGACTCAGAAGAGAAGACACCACCACTAGCCCTCAGAGAGGACATTAAAGGACTCCAGCACTAATCAATGGTTCCAATGTCTGTGGTGGTTGGGTAACTCATAGACCTTAATGGTTTCCCTCTCAACAGTTCCTGTGAATTGTGCCGTACTATTGCTCCCATTTCTTAGAGTATAGGCATACAGACGAACTTGCTCAAGGTTACAGAAGTCAGTCACAGATGGGCACTTGATCTTTGTCAAGTTTTAGACCTGAGCACTCTACAGTGAGGTCACTGCCAGGTTAATATATACAGACTTCACCAGGATTATTCCATGAACATTATCCAAAGGTGCAGCTCAGCCAGTACAAAGATTAAGAAGCATAAATCTAGTAAGAGCTCTAATCACATTTAAACAGAGTATTGCTGGAGCTCTTTATTGATTGTTTGTAAAGGGGACATTTCACCTACTAGGAGTTCAGCTATGGTTTTAACTACAGGTTTATGAAAT
>JAVCKT010068387.1:0-15592 GCA_032273925.1 Rhynchotus rufescens
TCTCCATCTCGCAGAGGATCCTCCTCTTGCTCCATGGCTGTGGAATCCTGTCTTTCCATTTTAATTTTTCCAGTTTCTGGTTTTTTTTCCATAAGCTGACCAGCAGCTGTGAAGCTTTGAATCTTTGGGAATCAAGTGCTCGGGAGCCATTTGAACATCCCCTTTTCTTACAAAAAAGGGAAAAAGGCCCCCTTTCCTTGCAGGTAAAAGTAAAATCCAAGCAAAGCCAACCTGGGCTCATTTCAGAGCCCGACTCTGCTCATCCTGCGAGGCTGCTGGCTCCCACCCAGAGCAAACTCACTGGTGTCATCGCAAAAGCGAAGGAACAGGTAAAATAGTGATTAAAACGTACAGTTGTGTGGGGGAAATGTCTAAATACAGTGTCTAAATACCCGGTTACTCTGAGCCCCCAGCCAGGTCATGGACGCATTGCTGAGGAGCAAGATTTTTTAGCTTTATCCTTAAAATTATGAATTGAATTACGCTTGTCCTTCTGTGGTGCTCCATGAATGGACTGGCAATTTCGTGGTGTAGAAAAGGAAAAGTTTCTTAGCAGCTAAGAGGAAATTGCTTCTAAGCTGCTGCAGACGGCTGTGGAGCTGCTGGGAGGCGTTAGGTGCTGGTGAACACTCAGGATTCACCCCCTTGGTTCCCAGCTGGAACCTCTGTCAACTGGGAGGCCGGGCACAAAATTTGCCCTTCGATTATTGCAGTGATTTCTAAAGGGCTCAGGCAAGTGCGGGGACAGGGGACAAGGGACAAGCTGCACTGCGGTGGCCGTGGCGGGGGAGGAAGAGCAGAGCCTCTTGTGTGGATGGCTTTGTCTTTCCGGACACACCGAATCTAGAAATTATTGTGATTTTGGGAAAAACCAGACTTTCCGAGGCATGGCCCGCAAGCCCATAAGGTGGCACTCTGCTCCCACGCAGCGCCCTGCTCCTGCTGCCCTCTCTGCCCAGCCGCCTTTCTCCAAGACTTTACATAAAGTTCATTATTGGGAAGGTCAAATTGCTGCCAAAAGAAAGGGCTTCAGCTAAAATAATATCTATCTATGAACTAATAACATTTCATGCTGATGAAAAATCCCACAGCTGGAAAAAGATTTTCTCTGTTATAATTTTATTATTGTTATTTTCTCCCTTTTGGGTGCGCTGGCTCAGCCCGACCATCTAATCCGGCAGGTCCAGCAGCATCAGCACCGCAGCCTGGGAAATCAGCCGCAGGGGAGCGGGGAAGAACGAGGTTTGTTTCTCAAGGGAAATACAGAAATAAAGGGCTAGAGCAGAAATAGAGAGCTTTTCAGAGCAGCCTCCTTAGAAATCCAAGCAAATTAGTGATATTATGGTTTATTAAAAATCATTTTCCCAAGGACAAAAAGACCTTCCAGCGCAGTGCTTACAATAATGATTAAAAAAAATGCTAGACAAAATCTCCTCCTTCCTTAAATACTACCCTTTAATGTAGCTCTGAGAGCTCTTGTTTTTAACGTTGATCAGATTAGAGTGTGAGGCTGGAGTGACCTGGCTGTGCAGGTAGGAACAGCCCATGCACACGGATCTGACTCTTGCAGCTGGCAACCAGGGGTGGCTCTGTGACCACAGAAAACGTGGGCTGTGAAAATGTTTTGCCAAAGTGCATTTTCTGGGAAAAACATTCTGGTTTTTTTCTTAATTAATTTGTAATAGAACATGTGCAAGTGCATGTATATTGATTTTATTAATGAAAATGAAGCCCGTGTGGATTTTCCCAGCAGGGCCACGGGGCGGACAGGGGAGGCCGAGCAGCCTGCAGGACGAGCCGGAGGCTCCGGACCCGGACCAGGATGCAGGGGCTGCGCTGCTGGGACTGTGTCCCAGGACGCTGTACGTGTTGTGAGACAGGTCACAGAAACAGAGATCTGTAGGCCTGCAATCTATGCAGCCTCTCGCGATCTATAGGGTTGCAATGTGGACTTGGGGTGATTTAGCAGAGTTTCAGCTCCCCAGTGCCTTTTGCTGCAGGGTCTGTACATGGTTTGGTTGCCCTGATTGCCTTTTCCTAAACTAAACCTGTACTCCTGATGCAAATGAGGATTTCATTATTTTGAATGATTTTGGCTGACAATTCCACACGGATGGGCTCAGGCAGCGGGGAGCTCAGGTCTGTTGCTGCAACAGGCTCTTAACTGGCACCAGTGATGAGGCATTTGTCCATATTAAATATTCTCAGTGTTATCCCCCGTGTATCTAACTCCAGGGACAGACTTTCCTTGGTGGGAGCTGCTCCCTGGAGCTGCAGGGGGGCTGCGGGAGTCCCGCGTCCCACTGGAATTCCCATCCAGGGGCACCTATAGGGCTGACTTAGAGAGCAGCCGGACCAAGGGCTGCAACTTCAGACTCGTGAGGAGCTCAGAATTGCTCCTGCCAATGAGGAAATAATTTCTGGAGCTTTGCCGGTGTCTTTTCTGTATTGCACATTGGGTTTTGTTGTGGAGTTTTTTTTTCATTTAAGCTAAACTGCAAAGCAGGAGAGATTTCTATCAGCAGCAATGCATAAAGTACATCGGGAATTGTCTGGGTCAAATAATTTTGCCCTTTTGTAAAATGATACTTTTGGAATATCATCACGTATATTGGTTGTATTAGCAATCTGTTTACCCAGGTAAGTGAGAGGCGTCGCAGGCTGCCGGCGTGGCGGGAGCACAAAGCCGGAGTGCAGAGTGCTTAGACGGGTCTGCATATAAATGACTTATTTATTCCGATAAGATTCTGCTGAAATCCAAAAGAGAGATTTGACATAAAACTGTAAAATGCCTATCAGCATGAAATAATGCCCACTTTTTGTGCCTTATGTGCTGAATGGTTCATAATGCCTCTCGGATAGGTGGCTTTGTTAGATGGATAACCTATATTATCCTCGGCGTGTACATGCGTATTGATAATTTGAAAGGATTTGGACCTTTTCTTCTCAGTGAGGCCTGACAGAAATAGCAATGTCCACCGAGCAGACCGGCCCTCGAGCAGCTCTCGCGTGGGGTTTGTCTCCCAAGTTATGAAATGAAGCAAGTTGTTTTCGGACAGATTTACAAATCCAAATGAGTAGCTACAAGTGGGATGGAGTTAAACCTTGAAAGTGCGCTCCTATGAAAATTTTGATGGTTCTTTTCTTAAGGAAAAGGAAAATGGGGATAAAGGGAATTGGGCTGATATCCCAACCCAAGAACGCTGCTTTTCCACGTGTGATCACCCCAGGGTTTTGGGGCACTGTGCCCACAGGGAAGCCCCAAAAGACAGACCTCAGCTTTGGGATATGGAGCATTGATCATGCAAGAGATCTCTTAATGTTTCCAACTATTTTGTACATCCCTGGAAGTGGTAGGTTATTAGTAGGTTATTAGGTTGGGTTTTAAAAGAAAGAAAGAGGAAAAAAAAAAGCCCTCAAACTTCTCCTGAAAATGAAGAATTGCTTGAAATATGCTGTCAAAATAGCAGTGCTGATTCCACTTCTGCAGTTACGTTTGTCCTGCATGCATGAGCAATGTGACTTTTACATATACAAGAAATAAAGGAGGGTCTTTCCAAAGGCATTTTAATTTTTACTTTATACCTGTGTGGGTCCAGCATGATGTGTCACAGAGATATCACCGTGCTGAGGGATGAAATGGTTTGAACGTTTATTTTAACCCAGCAGCAGTGCCATGAGCAATACCTCAGCATGGCCTGAATTGGCTGCAATTATACTAGTCACATTTTTTTTATATATATAAAAACAGTAATTTATTCAGTAGATCCAGAAGATACCTGAAGAGCTGAGAGGTGAAAAGAGGAATCAGAGGATCCCAGGGCAGTGAAAATCCACGCTGTTCACGTACAGATAGTGCTAGTCTGTTTCAGTGAACTATTAAACCACAGGGTCACAATTGGCTTTTCCAGTCACGTTTTGTGCTGGAGTTGGCCATGGGTGGTTGCGTGGCCATGGATGACAGCCAGTGTCATCATGGATGATGGTGCTGCGGGATGGCTTTGGCTGATGGGCTGCTGTCTGTGTCCATGGGTTGCCATAACCCAGGTTGGGCTTTGTGCTCCATTGGGAAGAGGGAAAGCTCTAAGCCAGTCTCCTCTTTTCCTTGCTTTCTGGAGACATCACAGATGTAGATTTTAGACCCAAATCCCAAGAACATCTCTCCCCTGTTACCAAGGCCCGTTGCCCACACGTGCCAGAAGCCCCACGCTGCTCCTGGTGTGATCCAAGAGCACCTTTGCCTTTGGAAAACACAGCTTGGAGAACCACTTATGACCTTTATGTGTTTTCCCTAGTGGCAGCACCCCAGAATACATGGACACGGATGCAAACGCTCGTGCCCGGTGCCCCGAGAGCCTCGCGTGGGTCTTGTCCCACAAACGTCCCCACGCAGACGTGCGCACACAAGGACATCTCCGAAGCGCGCGGTGATATCGGGCTGCTTAGGGCAATTACCACTAATTATTTAACTGAATTGGAAAAGGAGAAGGATAATCCATAAAGGGTACCAGGGACACATGACTGTGCGATAATGGGATTTTACCGGCTAGACGAAAAATACCCAGCTCCAAACGTGTCCACGTGGACGCATGGCAAGAACTGCACGTTGTTTGCTGCTTGTGATGTCTCACCAAAATAGTTAATACTAAGCTGCATCACATCAAACATGAGATTAGGTTTTGACTGATATTTATTTACAGAGGAAGCTCTTGATAATTTAGGAGGTACATAAAGTGCATCTGATTTTATTTCCCCAGATAGACGCACAAGGTTCTGCCTAAGCTAAAATTAGCTGTATTTTTTTTCCGTCTCGACCATCTGTGGATGTAATTTTATCTCGCAGCGCGCCAGCACACCCCGCCGGAGCGCAGAACGGCTGGAGGCTCCGGAGGAGGAGGAGGAGGAGGAGGAGGAAGGCTCCTGTCCCCGCGATGCCACCTGAATTTTTCCTCCCTGTTGCTGCTTTCTGTGCCTGTCACCCTGCTGCCACACGACCCAGCCTTAAGAGGAAAATAACGGGAAATGGTGTCCTGCCAGCTAGACTGAGCGCAAATGTGGTATTTTGTCCTCAGGGATAATGGTTTGTTAGTGATCTTGTGTGTTTTTCTTCAGCGTTGTACCAGCTACTGAGGTACCTTAAGAAAAGCTCTGTTGCGGAATAATCTGATCCGTTCATTATTATTGTATGACTTGTTCTGGACCCTCCTGCCTCCTCTGGACCCTGCCCCACAAACCAGAGTCCCGGGAAGAGCATCCCCTGGCACATGCCTGGCCCTGGGACATGGCTATGGAAAGATGGAGAGCAACCAAAGCCAGACAAAGTGATGAGCTGGTCCCTCCACCACGGCTGTTACTGAGCGATCCTGTGAGGTCGACAGGGAAGCCCTCGAACAGGGGGTCTAACTTTGCAAATCTGATTTCTCCATTTAAAAAGTCCTGTAATTGGAGATTAAATCCCATCTGCCGGTGGTATCGGGTATTTCGTAGGCAGCAGTGTCAGGTGCTGTTTTGATGGTCGATCTCTTGCCGAGGTGCTGCTCTTGCCAGCGGGAGGTCACACAAAACACCAGTGTGACCAAAGCTAAGACAACTCCAATGACAAAAATACCGGGGCTGGGTTCAGCCTCTGGAGACTGAGACTAGGTGGTTTTTATAACCTCCTGCTTCTCTACCTTCATATTGACTCACGTCATTATGCAAACGCCATAAATTGCAATAAAACCAATTAATGTGCTATCAAGCCTCGTAAAAGTACGTACCCATGAGTTTGCTGCTGGGAGTGCTTTTGCTGCACGGGCTCTCAGGCCGCCGCTTCGGGGCTCTTCTGGTCCATGACATCTTTGTCACAGAGCTCCCCGCTTATTTGCTAGGCAATTTATTGCCCGTCCCCGCGAGCCCCCAGCAGCCAAATGACACCAGTGCAGCGAGTCCCTGCAGCCCTCGGCACTGCAGAGCTGCTGCTGCTGCTGCTTTCTGGAGCGTGTTGGATCCTTATGGACCTCGCAGGTACTTGAGCTGGAAGAGATCCCTTGGCTAACTCTTACTGCTGCATTCCCATGGTGAGGATCAGGATCTGGATCTGGCCTAAGGCTTTGCAAGTGTATGCATGCTGTCCTTGGATCATGGTACTTATGACCTCCCACCCCAAAAAAGGGGGAAATTAGATGAAAAGAGGTTTCCTTAAAAGTCAGTGCCTGTCTCCAAGCTCATAGCTGGTAACTTCATTCACAGAGGGCTGAGCTTGGAGGAATTTTAGCTGAATGGGGCTTATAGTAATGCCAGGGTGTCCTCACTGCTTGGTGCAGCCCTGACCTCTCGTTTGGCTTTAACAAGCCCTTAATGTGCACGCCCAGGCCTGACTTATCTGAAGGGTAGATCAGGGAGGCTGCCACTGCAGTATAAATAATTCCTCGGAGCCCTTTCCTCGGAGGAAAATAATTCCTTGGAGCCCTTGCAATACCCCATGAACTCCCATGGGACAGGCTGTTCCCGTCCGCTCCCAGCGGCTCTCCAGGGATTGCACAGGGAACAGCACCTCAGAGCACCCGCTGCAGAGCCCAGGTTGCCAGAGCTCGGCTTTTCCGCCTGGAAACGTGGTGAAATGGAGCACGGTTCCCTGTGGCTGGGCAAGGGGCACGGGGAACGCTGTGCTGTGGGGCCCGCGGTGCATTTGGTGCAGAGCTGCTTTTCTCCTCCCTTCTCCTCTCCCTCCTCTGCGTGCTTTAGCGGATGGATTTGGGGATGGGGATGGTGTCAACAAGAGGCATTTCTGGCTCCTGGGCACCTTGAATCAGCCCATAAGCCATCCCAGGTGAGCTGTTTCCCGAGCTATAAAATGCAGAGTGCCTCGGAGCCTCCTGTCGCAGCTGGCACGAGGGCTCCAGTCCCCTGTCTGCCTTGTACCGGCCTCCATTAAGCAGTACAAAATTGGCCCATTTATAATTCATTTTAGGGTCTGAATCTTGGGATGATGTTGAAATGGCTGCAGCTCGCTGGAAGGCAGCCAGGATTTGCCCTATGCTTTTCCTCCCTTTCCAGCAGAAATGTGTTTCCAGCACAAAAACTCAGTTAGGATGGCAAAGAAGCTATGGCCCGGGGTGCTACCCCTTCTTAAGGAGGGGACATGGGCTGGTGTTTGTCACCTGCCTTTTTTGGTACCAAAAACCCTCTTCTTTCAGGCAGCAGCAGCAATTCCTGCTCCCTTCTACCAGTAATGGAAACAAGTGTTTGCAAAACACGAGTGCTGCCCCTGGGCTGCAGCGTGGGAAAGGGCTGCAGCGTGGAGGGAGAAGGGGAGGGTAGAAAGGGATGTGTGGCTGTTTACAGATATATAACCACATAACTAGAAAGGTTGGAAAGGCAGAAGTTGGGGGTTCATAGACTTAGCATTAACCACGTGCAATAAATAGGCTTTCTCCAGGCAGAGGTGCGAGCAGTGACTGCCTTCCCCAGCTCACCCTGCCTCGGTGCAGAAAGCCATGGACATATCCCCAGCGTGTACATTCACCCAGCTCTAAAGCTGGGCCTAACAAGACTTTCTAATTTTACGGCAGAGGTTTAATCCCGCAGTGTTTGTTGTGCTCCTCCAAAGAGCAGGGGAGCCGTTGGGAACGGGCAGCACGGAGGACTGTGCATTAGCACAGGGACTTGCAGGGAGGCTCTGCTCAAGTAGGATGCAGAAATCAAGCAGCTCCAAGCAGAATCCGATGGTTATTTTACCTGGAAAATGTAGCTTTCTGGATGAGGAGATGAAGGGAGTCCATGGCACCAAGCAAAACACTTATTTTAGCTCGGTGGCCCCTGGGCTGCTTGGTTATGCTGAATGCTCCCGTTGAGCAGAGCCTGTATTTTGTTTTAAGTGTGCACATTTATCACCTTCATGGGTGATTTATAATATGAAGCAGATTCAAAACGTATGGGATGCAGTTTGTCCTGCCAGGAAGAGTTTTGCTTGTGCAAAATTGCTGTAGCTGATGTGTCCCAGAGGAAGTGCTCCCAGGGAAACCTGCCCTTGGGGCTCTCCTTTTCCAAGGAATTCAGTGCTTGTGGGCACTTACACTCAGCTCTCTGTTTGGGGTGTTAAATCTGCTGCCTCCACTGCCTAGTCTGTGTTAGCAGCCTTAGGACCCAGATTTTGCACAGGAGCTGCAGAGCTTTCCCATCGTATCGGACTTTGGGGAGTCTCCCATGCTAAGGATTTGCATCCTGCACTTTGTTTCCTCCCTCTGCAGCAGCAGGGAGGATTCCTACTCGGTGAAGCGTCTCAAAGTGCCCATTTTCTCCAAGATTTCTCATTCCATATTTAATTCAGATGGTGCTCAGTGCTTATCTCCACATCCACCTTCCTCACAGTTCCCACCTGGGCTTTGATGGGAGGAAGCAGGAGGGGATCCAGCTCCATAGGAATGTCCACGAAGCAGGAGGGACAGGGTGAAACCAAGGAGAAAAACATGCTTGTTCTGGACACCCATCAAGGCAGCCTGGAAATCACCCGCACCATCTCCAGAAGGTTTCAACGCTGCTCTGCCAGCTGAACCGCTTGCTGCCGCCTGGGCAAAAATCTGGTTTACAAGTCAGGATGGGCGCGTGCATCGTGCCCGAGGCCGGGCTGGGCTCTCCAGAGTGCCCCTTGCTTTCTCCTTTGCAGCTAATCACTCGCTGTGATTCACCGAGGTGCTTAAGATAATAGGAAGCGCTTTGGTTCTCCCAGGAAAAAAAATGTTGCAGCTTTATATAACAAATCCTTTGGCATTGCAAAAGATCTACTGTCACCTCTTACTTATTCATGGTTATGAGTTGTGGTGGTTGTCACTTTTACATTGGGTATTGCTATAAGAGGAGGGGATGCAGCTCTCGTTTCGGGTTTTGCTTTGTTTTAGGAAATTGCAAGCAGTGATTTAAGTTTCTGTGCTCGGGCTTATTCCCGTCTCCCTGTGGGGTCATATAATGAGCAATACCTGCGATAGCTCTCATTTTTAAGAGGATAGATAAACAAACTCTCCTAGATTTTCCGTGTGACGCTGCATTAAATATATATCTTGATTTTTTTTTTCTTTGGTAGTAAATTTATATCATCTAGGATTAGGACCAAAGACCAAAAACAAACAAACAAAAAAATCCCAAAGGTGTCTGAGTTACTATTCAAAATCCTAGACAATAAATTATTAGATATCCTTTTAATGCGGTAGCTTCTAAATTTTCTTTGGTGCATGAAGTACTGCTTGTCAGACTAGAAGGACATTTAGCTCCTTACTCCTATGAAATCTTATGTAATACCTAGCTAGGGATCACTAACTGCACGTTAACACGTCTTCAATGCCTTTGATAGCCCATATGTTTAAAATTTTCTCACATAACCATATGGCAAAAACTTCCCCAAATGCTACTTTTTCTTATTTTTGGCTGTTTTTAAATCTACGAAAACGGCAGTCTGATGGTGTGACCCCTTCCTGCTTCAGACTGTGCCAACCATATTGCAGCCTGCTACTCTGCGGTGACCCAGGTTTGTTTGTTTCTTTCTTTCTTTATTTATTCATTTATTGCCTTTTGGAAGGGCAAAATTTAGCCAAGTGAGCCCGATCTTCCTAGTCTGCCTTTACTATCAGTGGAAGCAGAAAGACTCTTCCAAGGGGTGATTATTACCGGCCTTTGGTTGAGTCCTGGGGTTGCATGGGATGATTGGGTTACAAAACCAGAATAGGAATAAGGATGGGAATAAGAAAAGTCTCAATGCCTTAAAATGGTTGCTTGGTTGTTCCCTCACCACACCCAAAGCTGCTGTTACCTTGAGGTCCCATAGCCTGCACGTTGCTCCATCCACCTCTTGACTTCTCTGTGGTTTCTGTGATTCTGCAACACATAAGATGCTTCCATGGCCAAGGCAAAAGTATTTTGCAATGTAAGGATTCAAATCAAGTGGATTTCTTCTTTTTTTTTTTTTCCCACCTTTTGCTTTTTGATAGTGACTTGATAGATTTTTTGATAGATGTTGGTTCAGTTGTGTCCTCCAAGCACCCTCAAACAGAAAGTTGATTTATTTGTGCCTGGACAATGTAGGACAGTGTAGGAGGGACTTACATTTTCTTCCTGCAAATGCAGCTCCTTTTTAGTATGAAATCACAAATTTGGCATGGTTTAATGGATGAAAATGGAAAAAAAAAAAAAAATGTTCAGTCTGGATCTCTAAAGCCATACACGTTTTATATATTTTTCTGTTCTGAAGCTGGTGTGGCCTGTGGAGGAGGATCCATATCCAGACCTTTCATTTTCCTAACTGGAAGGAGTGAGACCAGGCTGGGCTGGACCCGGCGCCGCCGGCAGCTCCCCTGGGACAGCCCTGCCCGCGCACGCAGCCCGGCTTTGGGAAGCCTCGCTTTAGCACAGGGAGGTTAGTGCATGCATGGGGCATTCTCCATCTCCATCCATTTTTTTTTCTCATTTTCTGCAGGGAGATTAAAACCTTGCGCTTCTGAGTTGAAACCAGCATTATCCCAGCTCTGGAGCAAACTGTCCACCTCAGGACTCTGCAGGTAGGATTCAAATATTCATAGGCAGTCAGTGAAATGGGGTCATGAATAGAGACAAAGTGCCTTCATTTAAAAATTAAAATTTCATTATTTTGTCTCGCTCTAAGGTATTTAAGGCAGGATAAAAATAACATACGAGTTTAACACCAGACAGACTCCAAGTCAGGTAACAGAGCTTCATTTCGTGCATGTAGCTAAAGGCATTAGCACCTAGCAGGCGAATGGCTCTGGAGAAAGTGGGACATCCCCCAGAGGTGCAATGTAAATGGTCTGGCGTGCCCAGCTCCGGTGCCCTTGGCAGGAAGACTCGTAAACCAGTTCTCTGTTTGTTGTTGCATCTGTCTGAAAGGGGCAGTGTCGGGGTAATAGTGATTTAAAGCTCCCCCAACATAGTTAGTGTGCTGCCTTAACACACCAAGGCCTCCAAGGTGTCCAATACTGCCAGGCTTTGCTGCCAGAAATGAAGTTAATGTCAAAACGCATTTTGTGACACTTAGGGACCTTTCGAGCATGCACCAGCAGTGAACTGATGTATTTCAACAAGCAGAGAAAATGCATTTAAAAAGCTGTTAGCAGAAATATTGGGAAAATATATTTTAATCTCGTGCCATTGGCTCTAGCGAGGGAGGAGCGTTGCCTTCTCGTCCCCTCTTCCATCCCAAACCTTCCTGCAGCATTCCAGAAACCCCAGAAGCAGAGACAAAAATTAACACTGCTTGACTGGAATCTTTCAAATATCTTCTAGCAGTCCTGGGGGTTCTTGAGAGCTCTTCTGGAGCTGGATGCTTTAGAAGTAATTTGTCCCGGTGACCAGTCTCAAAATTTTCCACAGGCAGAGCCTTGAGTTGGACCATTCAAAGGATGGGTTTTATTCTTTATATGGATTTTTATGCCTACAAATTCAACATATGATTCCTTAGAAAGGAAAACATTGAGAATTTTGACCCATACTTAAGTGCTGATGGGTGAATCTTCATCATTTAAGGGAAGATCCCAACCAGCCTGGCCTGTTGGGAGATGTTATGCTGAGCATATGAAAAAAGATGCAAATGCTTTAATTTTAGTGTTTCATGAAGCATTTAATAACAAAATTTGGCTCTCCAAGGAGGAAAGCCACGGCTAACTCTTTGCCCTTGTTTTTGCATTGCCAGCGCTGCTCCACCAGCACCGCAGAGAAAGGTTTTGCGGGTGATACTGCCAAGGAGAGCAGCGTTCCTGCGGGATTCCTGGGATTTCACCCAGAAACGCGGAAAGCGGCTGCTCCCGCAGCCTGCCCACTTCGTGGCCTTCTCTATTTCTATTAAAATCCTCCATTAGGTTTTGCCAAACTGCTCCAATTGCTATAGCAACTCTAATGAAATCTTGCTCCCTAAATAGCCATGCCCATATTACCAGGTCAAAATCTGCCCTTTTCAGCTAATTCGCTACTTTTTGACTGTTAGGTTTTTTGGTTTTTTTTTTTCTCACTGAGGGGAGAAGTTGCTGTGAGAAGGAGCCCAAAATTATGAACCCAAAGCTGTTCCGTGGTCGTGTCTTTTCTCCCAGCAGGATATTTTTCCCTTGTGTGTGTGTTCCCCACTGTGCCAGGCGATGCACAACTCTTCTGAAATGCCACTGGGTGGATGCTCCCTATTCCCAGGAACGTTCCTGGGCATTTTGGGCAAGATAATGGGGTTTCTCCACTGTTACAAAGCAGGGCGTGGGAGACTTTTCACAAATGCCCTTTAAATCTGGGGGAAGAGTGGGCGTTTTAGAGTGACCCTTCAAGAGCCTGTGCTTTGCCCTGCGCTCCTGTGGTTTTGCTGGCTGAAACTTATCTCTGCTTTGGATTTTAGGGGTTAGGTAGAAACTACTGCTCCATTTTGGTGCATTATCATCTCCCCTTCCACTCTGGCAATCAAAACGGGGCTCGTACCCAAATAGCAAATGCCCCTCGCTCGGTGCTTCCCTCGGGAGCAATCATCTCCTCCGCACGAGCAGTGAATTCCCCTGCAGCCGCAGCCAGCGTGCGAGCTCTTGGAGCTGGTTCTTTTACAAACCACTGCTTTAACTCCGAGTTGCAAGGGATAAGAGGGAAACGGGGGGTCGGGGGAGCGCTCTGCCCCGCACATTGCCTTGCACGTCCCCCCAACAGCCCGAGCTGAAATTGCTCTCTGGGGCCTCACAAAGGACTTTGTGCCGAATGAATGAGTGCGGCTCAACCTGTAAATGAGGGTGCTCTAATCATAAAAACACCATATTTCAGAGGCTGCTCCCCAGCAGCCGGGGCAGGGCTGCAGGGATGTGTAGGCGCAATAGCCAGGCTGCTGCGCATTGAGGGGCTCTGAAAGGGCTTTGTGAAAGGTCCATTATAGCCCCCGGCTGTGTGCGGAGCGAGGCCGGCCTCGCGCCACGACGGAATGAAAGAACTTTTTTCCCTGATATTGGGGAAAAAGAGTGAAAAAGAAATTTAAAAAAAAAAAAAAAGAAAAGAAAAAGGAGCTGGCATGTATTTTCCCAAAGCGGAGAACTGCTGAGTAAGCACAGTCCTATGGAGTCTGGGTTAAATTAATATTGGCCCTTTGCTTGCAGAATCTCATCAATTGCAGGATGTGAATTTCGTTAGGGACAGGGTTTTTAAAGCTATGTGACAGGTGGAAACTTTACGTGGGTGCAAGTTAGGTGCTTGATGTTCTTCTCTGGACATTGCCATCTTCATCTCCTCAGAGGAAGGCAGGATCCACACGCTTCCAACCTCTCTGCAAGGGTCGCACCTGGCTGGGAGTTTGGGACACAGGAGGGACATGTGCTTAACAAGAGCTTGCAAAGCCCCATCAGGAAGCAGGGGAGGTTTTTGTGCTGGTCTGGAGGGCAACTTGCCCTTCCCGGGTGGGACCTGAGGGTCTGGAGCTCAGGGACGGAGCAAACGGGGGATAATGCGGATAAAGCTGCTCCCAGCCCTGCTCTCACTCACCCACGGCTGCTGCCGATGAGATTTAGCTGTTCTGCCCATATATCTAATACACAACACAACAAAAGTGCACTTTTTAAGTCATACGGAATGTACATTTTTAAATCTTTCTCAAGATAAGGATTCATATGTATGTGCGAACCATGTACATACCATGCGTGCCAGGTCTAGCTTGCTGGAAGTGGTGCATTGGCAGGAAGGTGGTGCGGGGAAGCCACACGCAGGCTACACAAACCAACCACTCAAACTTGCTGAAAACATCAGTATTCCACGTTGCAGGCTGGCAGCGAGCGCATCAGAGGGGAGCAGAGGACTGAGCCGGCGCTGGGAGCTTGTGGCTGCAGAGCCCGGGCTGCCCGGCGCCGCGTCGAGGAGAGCAGCCCAAATCAAAGCCAGGCCTGATTAAAGTGAGACCTTTAATGCCTGCAGGATTAATGCACGGGAGATGACAGAAAGCCCAGAAAACCCTCTGGAAAGGCAGATTCAGATAGTGATGCTTGAGCGGCTGGAAAAAAGTGGGACAAAAGAGACCAACCAGCCATCCTCTATATGGCCATGTGGGCACCGATGAGCTCCTTCCTCCCCAAAAATACCTTCTCCTGGATTGTTTTCCCTCTACTCATGTGTTCAGCTAAACGTCTGCTCATTAAATACTTTATAATAATTTCATGTCAACCCAAAACCTTGCAGGAATATGCTGGTAGTGAGCAACTTTGCATTGCAGAATTTTGATTCCTTTTTTGCGTTACAGGATTTTGATTCCTTTTTGTGCATTACAGGATTTTGACTCTTTTTCTGCATTACAGAATTTTGATTCCTTTTAGTGCTTGCCCCGGCTCGTTACGCATTCAATAAGCTGCTGCGGCTGGGCGCGTTGTCTCAGCTCTCTGCTCTCAGCAAAGCTGCTCTGCTTTAGCTTCTGCTCGTCAAGAGCAGCCAACTTGCATCACTTAAATCGCTAATCCCATGAAATAACTTCTCATTCTGTACAGCAAACAAAAAAAAAATTAACAATTCTCATCTAAAATGCAATGGCAATCACACAGAAGAGCTGTAATTTCAGTGTCAGCAATAAGGAAAGAAAAAGCCAAAGCCCTCCTTTTTTTGTTGTTTTTGTTTTTGTGCATATAATCTTTTTAGTTGATTTTTTTTCTTCCAGGAAAAGATGTCTAATTCACCTAATACACTAAGCTAAATTACCTTTTGTCTGTAACTCTTCTATTACCCGAAGTAGCCCACGCTTTCTCATCCTATGCTCACCTCAGTTGGAAACATGGAAATTGCCATTTTTAATGTGAGTTAGAAAGCACTAACTTCTCCCTTTCAGTATTTTTTTTTGTGAGAAATGTAAGATTTCAAGCAGTCCCAAACAATGAGGATTACTTAAAAACAAATGTTTGCTCGTGTCCTTTGTTAGTTCCCTGTCCAAATTCTGTTTGCATGCCAGCGTCTATCTTATTTGACTAGAAAATTTCCCATATCTGTTTGGAGAAACTGTGTGTGCGGGGGGAGAGAATGGAGGGGAACTGGATTTTTGGAATTAACTACTAAGCCAAGGGTCACGTCAAAGATACCAATACTCATCCCAAAGGACAATAATGACAGAGAAGAGGATGTTCCCATGTGCATCCACTATCTTTCAGCAACTCCTTTGGGATGCCGGAGCTGGGATGAAGCACTTGGAGGGTAAGTTTCTCCTCGCCAACATTTCAAGGAACTTATTTAGCTCCCTTTTTGCGTTTGAGCGGCGGTGGCTGAGCACAGATGTTTGGCTGGGCAGCAATTCTGAACTCAATTAACCCAGCTAATGGCATCGCTGCCTGTTGGGAAGGGCCGGATTAGGCCGGGCAGCAGCCACTCAACCCCCTGGCACGTCCTTGTCCACCGGGATGACGGGAGGAGGCGGGAGCCACCGAGTGATTAGCTCTTATCGCGCCGTTAATTAAACACCTCTAGGAAGTTTGCCCTTAAAAAGAGAGCTAATCCTTGTCTATTTTGTCTCCCCATGTTTGGCATTATGTTAGTGGATCACTTAAAGCAACCTTCATCTGGTGTGTGTGTGCAGACGGATACGGGAACGCTGAGCACGTAGCGGGCTGGAGATTCACCCTGGAAG
>JAVCKT010068648.1:0-14103 GCA_032273925.1 Rhynchotus rufescens
TCCTTTTCTCCCTGGTCCTCAAATAATATCTTGTAGGGCAGGACAGGGGGTAAATCCCAGTTCCTAACAAGGAGTGCTGCATAACACAAAGCTAAACCTGACAACAAGGCTAAACTGAAATGAAACCATTCCAAGCATTTCTGGAAAGCAACCATGCCCTTCATGGCCAGATATTGGTTGCTTCATTTTCCATTCAATATTTTGTCATCAAACTCTCTTTGGAGAAGAATGGACTGTTCAAACCAAACAAATTAAAAAACAAGCAGATTCGAGACTTGAAGAGCCCTAGCAGCCATCTAAAGACAGGTTTATGTGACGCACTGAAATACCAAGTCAGACTCTAATGTGTTCTAAAGAGCTGGGATCTGAAGTACCAAAGGGCATTCAAAGCCTATCCCTAAGCTAGAGTTTTTCTTCTTAACTTCCAAATTTTTTACAACAGAAGTAAAAATTTGAGGGCCCATATCACTGCTACCACTGGTTCCGTAAGTACTTGATGAGGAACACAGCCCTGTGCTCTACATCATCAAGAACAGTATCTTGCTGCTTTCTCCAACAGCAAGTACAAGACGTGTCAAAATCACAATCCCCAAGAGTCACCACTTTGACCGAAGCGCACAGGAATCTAGGTCTACCATTGCCCTGTAGTTTTATAATCTTCTTGTCAGGCCAGTCCAAGTCGCATACGCTCTCTCCGCATTGCTGGTGATTCCTTCCCTTGAGAAGCTATGGGCTTGCTCAACCGTATTGTAAGAGCCTTCAAAAAGGCTCTTCAAAAACAAGCTCACAGCAGCCATCGTTATTAATCCTTGACTTTAACTACGCAGAACCAACCCATGAGTGAAGCCAGGTGCTGGGCTAAGGAAAACACATCACTTGAGGCTTCAGCTCGTAAGGTTAAGCGACATTCATCCCTCCAAAATAGAAACACTGAATATAGTCCCCTGCATCAGGCTTCTTTTACAACATTAAAGAAAACCTCAGAGTTTGTCATCAAGCAAAATTGGATTATTTGACCCGGTCAAAGCAAGAAAGAACCAGCCAAACTCGCACCCAGCTAAACCACAGAGGACACGCGAGCAGCTACATTCACCTTCTCATCGACTTGACCATGCAGTCCCAACAGTGCTCCTGGGCAAGGAATGGAAGGACCATCCCATCAACTTGACACGTCACGTACCTAAACGTTGAACACCTTTTAACCTGGAGGAGGTTGCTCTTTTTCCACCTTAAACACACCCCAGTGCCGCAGTTTGGGAGAGTGGGGGAGAAGTACTGCAGAGAAATGCCGTTTCGGGATCTTTGGGCAAAAACGACCTCTGTTTATATAAATAACAGCCTCCAAGAAGTACTGGCACCTGCAAACACAGCAGCTAAGCGGAAGAATCTATTTATAATATGCTCTAAATTACAATTATTTACTTAAGGAATAAAAAGCAAATAAATCATCTCGAGCTCTGCTAGGGTTAAGGCCCGACGCCAGGAATTGCACATTGTTCACGTTCTGCTTGAGGACGAGAACACAAGTGCATTATGGACAAGTCAAGGTGCAACTTAATCCGCACTCGGAGTCAGTCCCTGCGACTTCCTGCTAGCAGGGCCAAGCTACAAAACTCCACTTGTGCTTGGGAAAACCAACCTGCTCAGAGACCTTTCAACCCGCAGCAAACAGGACTCCTCCCATGTTCCCATAACAGCAAGTTCTCAGGTGGGACTCTCAGTCTCAAGAGAGCCCTAGAGGTTCAAAGGATGGATCAAGCTCCCTCACCTTCTGTCCTAGTCCAAGACCAAAGGCACCGGGCTCATCCAGAAGCCCTGTGCGCTACCAAGATCTCTCAAGCAAAGTGTGTGGGACCTCACAGTAACAAGAAGGTCTTGGCTCACGATTGCAGCACACAGAGGAGCAACCTAGATGAGAAGCCAGAAACCTTTCTCAGCTGCAAATACGGCCTGAAACAGAAAGCCAACCTTTGTAGCAATGGCCAAGGAGCATGGATAAGTAGGTAACCAGGTCGATACATAAGCTTATCACGGCAACAAGCTCCATTTCGTCTTACGTTTTAGGAAGGCTGTACAGCTCATGCAGAACAAAAGGGGCTTGTGCCTCTTCTCGAGGAGCAGGTCAAGATGGTGGAGAGAGCTGCGGCGGCAAGAGGGAATGAGAACGAAGGAGGTAGTCTGGAACCAACAACAGCCAGAAGGACATTTTCCAGCTTTTGACAGATAATTAAGCTTCTGCATGCTAATTAGTACCTCCAGCCACTTGGTCCATTTCCTGTGACATCCCCTTGACAGCACCAGCTAGGCCTTAAGGCTAGTGACACACGTGCCAGGTTGAACTGCTCGGACCCCAGCTTCATACAGTGACACGGAAGGAATTCAGGATCTGGAATCAACAAGGCTGCTTTGGTTTCCCCGAAAAAACGCCTCGGGCAAAGAGCAAAAACGTGTTTTATAGAATGCCAAAAGCGGAGGGGTGGGAAGCAGCGGGGGAGCTGGGCAGAGGGCGTCCTGTGCTCAGGACGGTCCTGGGCGTCCGTGAGGGAAGGCGCCGGCCTGTTCTCCGCGCGCCGCCCACAGCGGCGCCTCTGCCCGCACCCTGAGGGCCGCAGCGCTCGGACAAACACCATCCCATCGACCGGGGCGCTCCGCGGGCAGCGCGATCCGCGCCCGGCCGCCAGCAAGAGGGAAAGGCCACACCAGCAGCTCTACGCTTTGCTAGATGTGGGTTTTTTTCCCCCGCCCCGCTGTTATTTTTCAAAGCTGGGATGAGAAGAGACGCCAACTTCTGAGCTCTAGTTGCGACAGAGTAAAAACTAGTGTCCCTGAAGGCAACTCATGAATAGATAATATTTGCTACCTTTGAGTACACAGGCAGATCCTTCATCTCCTCGGGGAGCCGGTGGGATCTGTGCCAGGCAGAACAGAGAAGGGATTTCCAGAGACTGTGCTTTCTAGTTTGGGCTCTACGGCAGATACTCTTTGGCTCCCAGAGGAAGACGGATCTTCTGTCACAGCCGGGAAGATGACTCCACAAAACCCTTCCTTATTACCTCTCTTGAGACACCGGCCCACAGACAGTTGGGAGGTTTTTTGTACTTCATCTCATTATTTTATTACCAGAAAGGGGCACAAAACTCTCAATAATCCTTAGAAAAAAACTCTGTATTTAGTCTTGAGGCTCCTGTAATCTTACCAAACGAAAGCAACGCAGCACGAGCAAGACAAATCCAACCCAAATGAGGTTGCTCCACCGCAAAGCCTTCACACAATGGTTAAGAACAGTATTAAACGCCGGAGCAAAGCGCTCACAGCCAGCGCGATGCTCCAGCGCTCGTCCCAGGGTGAACAATAAGAAGTTTGTTCGGCCGCGTACCCAGCTCGGATGGGCTCTCCAAAGCCAACGCAGTCGCTCTTCAAACGAGCCTCTGTGAGCCTTGGCTCCACATACGGGCACGTCAGCACATTTCAAGCCACGCCGCTCTGCGCCCATATGGAGAAATGAGGTCTTTGAAGACTATTCCTGGTGTGCCAGAAAGTCTTCTCAGGAGAGCTCAGCACCATCACATCGTTTGGGCGTAATACCTGGCCCATATTACTAGTCCAAGTCAAACATGCAACCATTTTAAATCTCTGCCTATGTGGAGCTTCGTCTTCCCTATGGGAAGTCGTCATTTTTCTCAACAACAGAAGGGTATAAACAGTCTCAAGGAAAACACCATGTTCTGCAGCTTCGTCCCACCACCCAGTACTTCAGTCTCCCCCGCATACAGATCTCTAGCCTGAAGGGTTACCAAAAATATCTGAAACACTTAAAATAGCAAAGGCAACCCCCCAAAAAACTAATAAATTTTCAAACTTTTAAAAAGTATTAACAGTTTTAAAGACTCCAGAGATCTAAAGCACCTTCAAAGGCAGTGGGGAAGCCAGTAAGAGCACTGTACTACTAAAGTCTCAGCCCAAAAAGGCAACTTCAATGGTCAAAAGCAAAAAAGCAAAAAATGATGAGTTTGTAAAATGAAACATTGCTTGCCTATTCCGCCAATATACAAGGAATGTCTTGATGCCATGACAATTCAGATTTCACCAATTTTAAGCTGCATGTTACGTGCAAGTGCAAAAGGGTGAAGAAGGAGAGAGGAAGGATCACCAAAACCACATAGTTCCACGTACGTTTCTTCTCAAATCCACTGCCAGGTTAAGGCAGCTCTTAATGCCCTTGGCCTTGTTCCCCTCACACGTTTGCTAACGGAGTGATCGCACTGGACACATGCTTTAAATATTCATTTTATCATCTTCCCCAAGATTGGTTGTCTGATCTGCTTCATCCCATCACCTTACATGACGGCAGGATCAACGCTGCCAAGAACTATGGAGGGCTGAGGACCCGTTTTAGCAAGGAAGCTGCTAGGTATGTGACCATACCCAGAACTGAACCTAAGAACAAGACCCATCTGGCTTAGTTTCTTGTTTGAAACCATAAGTAGACGCCTGGGAAAGAGAAAGAAGAAGGTCACCTCAAAGGAAGGCAAAGAAACGGGGCTTCTTATGAGGCTTCTCCTGGAGAAAGAGGGCTACCAATCAAGCAGTGTTGATTAACGGTCTGCATATGCTGCAGCTTCAGACAGAAGCACTGAAAAGGACCATGTGCCTTTACTGGACATTGAGTTGAGATAGAGGAACATATAAAACATGGTTTGGAACCTACCTTCAACTCTACTTTATCAAAACAGACATTAAGGAATAGTCAGAACACAGTAGCTCTCAAGAGCATCTACGCAGGATGGCTCATCTTGTATCCTCCAGTAGGACGGTTCCTAGATCACACATCGAGGAGCGCTATTAGCACCTTGCATTTGTTCATATTTTGGATTATTTTTAAAAAAGGTTACATGAGTCACATATGTTCCTGGTACTGATATTGTCATGTAACCTTTCTATTCCCTCATCCATTCTAGGAAGGGAAACAAACTCCCTCCTTCTTCAGGTCTAAAAGAAGTCTTTCCAAGCAATACTTGTCTCAGACACGGCCCTGTCTTCCTTGCCCAACTGCAGTCCCAGCCTAGAAAGTGCAAGCATGTTCCAAAAAAATCTCATAAGAGATTTCTTGCAAGAGTCCACTGATTCACATCCCAAGATTAATTTCTTTAGTTTTTTTTATAAATTTTGAAGAAAAAAGATTATTGTTAGAACACACTGACCTTCTAGCCTTCAAAGTGAGGATGACTTATTCAACATTTCCTTGTGTACCATATTGGTTTACTAGGTCATTAACAGACTCTTAATTCAATATCCCTTGAAGAGCTGCTTGTTAAGCTGACACTCTTCCTCAGACCCAAGCACAAACCAACAGTCCAAATGCTAATATTTGGGATTTACTTTCAGATATAACAGGTTGCTGAGAGACGTGTTGGAGTCTCCTTTTCTGGAGATATTCAAAACCTACCTGGACACGATCGTGTGCAACATGCTCTAGGCGACCCTGCTCGAGAAGGTCCCTTCCAACCTCAACCCTTCTCCAGTTCTGTGACTCACCCCTTGATTGATTTAGGCCTCGAGCCTAAATCTCGAGGCCTTACAGAGCATGAAGTTTGCCACATGGTCAGATGACAGCTGGTTCTTCAAAGGCAGGTGAGTCTTTCTAGGAGAAGCCCACTAGACTGTTCAAGACCTCTGCTCGTCCTTGAGAGCTCTCTTCTGGTAGACATGACTTTCCTTGAAGCATCTAGTTATCCTGTTTCTCTTCCTCCATATATCATCCCCTCATAGGCGAGGCCAACAGTCCAGGGGACAATATGACCAGCTACGAAGGCAATTTTGAGCAACTCCTACGTTTCGTTATATGGTTGTAGCTAGTGGTAATCAAAAATCCATGCGCTCACTAAGAGTGTAACGAAATAAGAACTTTGGGGGGGAAAAATGTGGGTTTAAGTCAAGATGCTTGCAGCTGGGGAACTTGCAAAAAGACTGAATGAGGCCTTTCATTTAAAAAAGAAAAAGAAAAAAAGAAAAAAGAAAAAAAAAAGAAAAAAGTGTATTCTCCATGAAGTGCATTCGCAACGAAATGGAACAAGCCAAGCAGCTGCAGCAGCCAAGAGCAGGAATTCCTGCCTTTCCCCCCTGCCTGGGCTTATCAGACCTATTTGTGCACAAGCCTAACTCATTGTAACAACAAGAGAAAAAAAAAGAACAACAACCCAACAACAACTGGATGATTTTGCGCCGGGTTTGAGAGCTGAAGCAGCTCGGGAACAGGTTTGACGAGCGCCAGAAGCAGCACCCGGGAAAGGCACAATCCAAACCTTCCCTTTTGGACACGGCAGCTGCAGCCACAGCCACAGGCTTCACCTTGCAACGCCCCCCAACAGGGTGTTCCCAAACCCAGCAAAGATTAAACTCTCCAGCTCAGTGCTTAAGCGAAAAGCTCCAGCAGGAGCTCCCCAGGTGTGTTTCAAAGGCTAAATATATATCCCTCACGCCAAAAGTGGGGTTTGATGGCCCCGTTTCCGAGGAGCCCGAGCTTTGCTCAGGCCTGAGAAACTCAACACGCAACCCATAGCTCATCAGCCACGCCACAAACACAAGCCAAGCGGCCGGTGAAGCATCGTGATCATCCCAACGCAGACTTCATCAAATCAAGGTG
Source organism: Rhynchotus rufescens (assembly GCA_032273925.1). Taxonomy (NCBI): domain Eukaryota; kingdom Metazoa; phylum Chordata; class Aves; order Tinamiformes; family Tinamidae; genus Rhynchotus; species Rhynchotus rufescens. Next base: position 6,644 of record JAVCKT010068648.1, read on the forward strand.
ACACAGAGCACGGCGCTCACACGAGCACACTTTGCTGCTTGCTGTCACTGCCTGGTTCTGGGCTATTACTTGATCGTGGCCTGGAAAGGAAGGCCGGATTGTCCTCCGGCCTCCGCCCCAGCCAGGAGAGCTCAACAGGAGCCGCACGGTCACCTCCCACTTTCTGCAGTCAGAGGTGGCATTTCAAGAATGTCATTTCTTAAAGGGACCGAGAATTTCAGGTTCACCTTCTCATTTGCCTCAGCTTTCTCATTTTTATGTGCCCGCTTCCAGCTCATGGCTATCCCGTGTGGAAGTGCCCTTATGCACGAGCCTCAGCATCTTGTTTGAGTATTTACAGCATGCAGGACCTGTAGGTAGATAGGGTAGGCTGAGAAACATCTCCAGATTTCCCCCTCCCTCTCAGCTGAGACATCCTTCAGGGCCCATCAGAAATACTGGCACCTGCCCCAGCTTTCCAGGTGCTCCAAAAAGCAAGGGTGTCCATGCAGCTGGAATAACTCAAAGAACTGCCCCGCTGGCCTGTTACCCTCTCTCCAACCATGATGGTCACAGATCTATAGGAAGATGCTACTGGGAGCAGGAACTTGGTCTGTTCTGCCTAAACAGTATCCACAACTGCTGCATTAGAGATGTGGGGATCGGCATCCCTGTCCGGTCCCACTAATACCCCTTTTATGCATATAGTGTCTATGGATTTGCCTAATTCCCCTTTGAATGCATCTAAACTCACAACTTCCACGAAATCCAGGGATAGGAAGACCCAGAAGTTCATCACCTGCCGCTTAATGAAGTGCTTCCAAGTAACTAGACTTTTCAGTTGCTCCTGGACAGGCAGCTGCTCCTCTGCCTTCAATTTAACACCCATTCTCTGCACGTTCTCCAACTCCACTAAAGATGTCGTGACCGGGAATGAATGCAATAGATTTAGTCAGCCACTCATGTATTGAAATTTGCTCCACTTCTTACCTAACAGCCCTGGTCTTTAATCAGATTAATATTTCAGCCCTCCTAAAAAAAAAAAACCATAAAAGAGAGCACGTATTATCCGCAGCAGAGAGGAGAGCCCGGCGTGCCAGTAACAACTCACTCAGTGGCAGGGAGACTGGATAAGGCCTGACAGTCCCAACTGGCAAGCGATGCCCATGCCAAATAATGAGGGTTTTGCCCACTCATCTGCAAAGAGCTTCTTTCACAAGCCAAAAAAAAAATAACCCACCCACCCCTCAGCGCTCGCTGCGCTGCTAAGCGTAAGCAAGCACAGCAGCCACTTGAAAATCCTGTTCTACTTCCCAGCAACAGCCATTCCCATTCCGCTGGCAGCCTCCTACCACGCTCCGAAGAGCCCTGGCACTGGGGCGGGCGGCAGCGGCGCTCAGGAAGCCTGGTTATACGTGGAAGGAAACGTCTTTGTTACCCCTGCCTGCTCCGTTACGTATTTAATTAGAAGCCGTCTTAAGGAGAAGCTGCTGAAGTTGGACGTGGAGGCTAAGGCAAGTAGGTCTGTTTCATACGAGGGGCAAACTCACGCAGCAAAGCAGCTGTCCAAACTGTCTGCTCTGTACGCAATCTGTCACGCACGCAAAACCTCTCCCAGAAGCCAGAACAAGGCATTGCTTTATACACATAACTCCAAGCTTACCTCGAAGGCGAACGTTACCAGTCCCAAAGCCAGGCAGTTGCATCCATCTGTACGGAGTCACTTAGACTTCCACTTTCCATCGCTGGCCTTCAGGAGAGTTGCCAAAAACGCCCATTACCAAGTACCCCAGACCACAACACGCCGTATCTTTGAAGCCTGAACGCCCACAGGTCACCATCAGTTTGCACCAGTATGCATCAGTTGTACCAGTTTGCATCAGTTGTACCAGTTTGCATCAGGTTGCATCCGGACACCGAGCTGATCCCAGCCAGTGCCAGCAGCAGAAGTGCCAGCAACTCCCGGACAGAAAGAGCCTTCCGCAGTCCCTGCTCCCCAAGCTCTGCCCGCCGCACGGACGCAGCCTTCACGTTTCGCCACAGATCCCTCCGGATAAGCAGCGCCAGTCCTTGCACCACAAGGTCATACCTAGTTTCCTCGAAGTCTAATTTTAGCCATCTGTGCCACAGGCAATTCTATTAGTTACTCGAAGAAAGGCTACCGGTGTCGAGCACTGGTACAAGGGCAAGTCCCTCAGAACCCCGTTTAATTGCAAATGATCTCAAAACGATTAGCAGGGAGCCCTATCCTAATGCCAAGGGGAGACAGATGCAAGTGCTACACGCAGCAAGCGCCGGGACACGGCGCTGCTGTTTGCAGCCAGGTTTGCTCAAGCGGTGGAAGCTATTACTACATTCAATTTTAGAGCTGGGAAGAGCTCAGTTCAAGAAGATTTGACAGATGGGGTTTCAACACGAGTGTATTTTAGAACAGCTCCTTAGCAAGCATATTTCCTACTCCAACAGGCCGCGTGCTACAATTATAGCACGCAAGAGCAGAGCCGATCAACTGGAGCACAGGGATTATTCCAAGCTTTTGTAAATGTTACCAGAGACCGATCGAACAGTTTGTGAAGACACGCTCCAGTTTACCAAAAGGTGTCACAGCCAACAGCTTTATGAAACCCTTAATAATTTTCCAAGCCAAAACCCTGGTGATGACTCAGGTTCTCTAGCAGCAGCATTAGCTGAGCTGGGTCTCACGATCACTAGCAGCAGAAACACGCAGAAGGAGCTTAGCTACCGCCTCTCAAAGCCCAGGAGCCCTGCAAGCTTTCCACGGGATCTACACATGAAAATGCTATGGAATTTGACTCTAAGTTAAAGTTACGGTCCCTTTAGAGGTCTTCGCAGAGCCCGAGAAATGTATTTGGATACAGGAAGCCCAAATCTGAACGTCAACTGCATGAGCACCTTTAATGGAAGGGGAGGACAGAAAGTGTTCCAGAGATCACTGCAACAAAACCCAAAATGAGCTCAAGGGGTCAGGCAGATGTGGAGGATCTGTTGGCCCAAATGTCACCTTCCCACCCTTTGAAGACAGCTGGTAGCAGAGAGAGCCGTGTGGCCGTTCAGCCTTCATCCTGCACGTAGCTGGTTTGGGATCTGATGGTCTGGCTGTATCCCCAGCCTAGGGCATGTGGAGGCCCTCCAGTCCCTCAGCCCAGATGCTGCAGGTCAACCCCCTGAGCTGCTACCAAAAAGCTGCCCCCAAACCCTGCCTTAGAGCCCACGGCCTCCCTCAAGCCGAGGCACTTTGTTTTCTACAGGGACCAGAAAGAACAGAACAAGCGGTTCCAAAACCCCACGCTCCAACTCATAGATCTCGGCGAGTGAAGGAACTCTGGCACACGCAGTAACGACTCACAGTTAGAAACGCTAAGAGACACTACGTGCCAGGGCCGGAGCCAGTAAATCTAGACAAAAACAAAGGACTGCATGTTGCTCTGGAGCTGATATCAGCCTTGGATCTTAACCACCGAGTATCGATTTCAGCACAGATACTCTCTGCACAGCAGCAGGACACGGACCAACAAGGAGCTCACCTTCACTGCTGTGGCATCCATGGCCAGTAAAACCGGAGCCTCGGTGCTGCCGGCACCGTACGGAGCTACTCCAGAAGCAGAAATGAGCCTAGAGCTTTTCAAACAGAGGAGAGCTGGGAAAGAACATCAGATGCCTGAAGTGGCTGCGGTTCGGGATCACAGGAGGATCATCCGGAGAATGTGAGGGCCTCCAAGTCACCTAACCTGGCCCGAAAGTACGTGGTCTCCATCTCATCAAAATAAGCTGCATTTGTTCATTGAAGCTGCTTCTTTTAAGATCTAGGAAGTGAAACTAAGCTGTAGAAACTAGCCTGGCACATTGCAAGCAAGCGAGGTACCCAAGGAGAGCCCAACTCACCAAAGTAGCATCACTGAAGGCCTTAAAAATCAAGCAACTTAAGACAGATTTCTGGAAAGCTGAATCATTTCAGGCACTACACTCGACAAGGCTTTCCCAAATTTAAGCTGTGCTTAGAGGACTTCCTCTCATTTAATAGGCCTAAATAAGCAGAGGTCACACCGACAAGGACTTTGGGGTTCCTGCGGGATGAAAACCAGCAGACCAGCAAGTCTTCCGAGACCCTGGGAACACCACACTTTAGAAATTCACCTGCCAAGTTTTGAGTTATTACTGCTTGTTTGTCAATGTGTTATTTTTTCCCTTGTGCAAGGTGATCTCTGTTAACATAAGAAGTAAAAAAAGAAAAGAAAGAAAGAATGCATCATTTCATTTGCTTGGTTATTTCCGCAAGCCAGATGTTACCTTATTACTGGTGTAACAACAACATGCACCAGAGGAAAAAAACATGGAGCTTCAACCCCCAGAAGATCCATTGCATGAAATAAGTTAGGAATTTTCTAGCTTCGCAGCAAATTGCTAAGATCAAAGTTGCTGTATTTTACAATTTAAAGCAAATAACAAACAAGGACTTCAGACTCACTACAGTGGAGCTTAAGTGTGTTTATCCTAGTTTTGTTGCAGGAATACAGGGATTCCTTGTGGACTGGAAAAAAAAGGAGGAGCTCTATGGAAAGCTGCTAACAGTGCTAAGAAAAACCTGGAACAAGAGCTGCACAAACTCCCCCTCGCACGTTGGCCACAGAAACAACACATTAAAAACACATACACGGGACAGTGACTGCTCAGGGTGTTTGATCAATTATGAGCTCTTTTCTGATGGACCATGTGCAATTTGGCCAACTCTGGAAACTCCAGAAGCGCTACAGCCTCAGAACAGGCCAGGAGGTGCAGGGCTGCAGAGAAGCTGCTTCAGAAACACCCACAATTCTCCCAGCCGAAAGCAATGTCATAATTTCATCATCAGAAATACGGATTTTAAAATTGTATAGCAGAGGAAGGCGGCTTCTGGAGCCTCTCCACCAGATCTTCCCTCTGTCTTCAGCTGTTAGAGCATCAAATCCAAGCCACGGTATCTTCCACAAAGCAGGACCCGGCAGACTAATCTCCCAGGTAGAGCGGCTGTGAACTCTTGAGGCTATTAAGTAATTATCTGGAGGAGATCTGCTTGCAGAAGGGCAAACAAAGCTGAAGGGTCAGACACGTAACAGACACACATCCATTTTGCCAAAAAACAGACTGCTCTGGGTGCATCCTGCAGGAAGAAATAAGGTATGAAGAGCCAAAAAAGTAACAGGACTTGGTAACAGGACGTGTATTTGAGGACTATGAAGGTGTGGGGGAAAAGAAACCGAGAACTTTCTCCTCAAAGAAAACAACAACCAAAGAGCCCTAGAGGTAAGACAAGAGTTGGCGATATAAAATCAGAAGCTCGACAAGCCAAAAAAGCAAAATACATGGGAAGAGAACCCAAGACATAAACGTGTTGCCACACAAATGCTGGAAGCCTAGAAGAAAGATGGAGAAGCTCCATTTTTAATACAAGTGCCACAGGTAGGCTGGAAAGAGAGCCGGTGGCGGACAAACTGATGAGACATAAATACAACAGAATGGTTCAAGTTGTACAGGAAGGGCTAAAGAAGCCTTTAGAGAACTTAAGCTTCCTTTAGCACCGTTCAAGTCACATAAGTTCAGTGGTTCAGCAAGAAATGCCCCATAGATGTGCTTAATTCTGGGCTTAACCAAGAAATAACAGCACGAGCTGCCCAAGCAGCAATAGCAAGTGACACCCTGTCACCAGGGGGCCATTCGAGCAGGAAACGTGGTATTAAATGAAGATTTAGTGGAAGTGTCATGTCAATATGTAACGCCAAGACCAGGTTCTTAAACAGCACAGAGCAGCTCGTTCCCGACAGTGCTCGAGGCTCGAGCAGAGTCTGAGCAAGAGCCTTCACTGCCCAACCTGACCACACAACAGGAGCAACAGCCAACCTGGCCTGGACAGCAAGGTTAAACTTCCAAGAAATCAGCTTTTTTTTTAAAAAAAAATATTTATATATGCACACACACACACTTGGCAACTGTGTGCAAAATCTTGATAGTTTGCATGGAAAATAACTAGAGATACTATTCAAAAGCTCAAAGTGCACTTCAAAAGAGACCGACCCCCTAACAAGTCACATGCTTAAATGCTGGGATAAGTAATTATTAGATGCTGCTGCCCAAAAGTTGACCTACGGGTGAAGCTTCATTCCCAGGGCAAGCCCCATAAAGCCGGAGGAGCAGCTCATTAAAACCGTGAGGACAGAGACCTTTTCAACATGCATCTGGAAGAGGAAACCTGCCAGAGCCTCGGCCGAGCAGATAAAGCTCTGCGGGGCAGGGGGATGCTCCCAAGTCAAGCTTGGAACAACCAACCTCTGCCTACATCCAGCACGGATGCGGGATCCCATGATCTACGTGGCCAAAACCCAGACATCGGAAGGAGGCACCTCGACACGGCTGTCCTGGAGAACACACTAAGCGACGGCAGCGATAATTATATTTAATAAAATGAAGTCATGTCTCCAGAGGCAGACGTCGCTGTGGTTTTCTTTCTTCCTTCCATAGGCATCAGAACACATCCACAAGGAAAAGGCAGGCGATATATTTTCTTAATAAAAGAAGCAGGCAACTCACATGCTCCCAAAAATGACAATATCCTTCACCAAAGCTCTTTGTGAAACTCAACTGCTGTGAGATAAAAGGGAAGATCCTTCACGTACATAAATAACTGGTTAAAAAAGGGGAAGGCGGGGAGAAGACAGGCATCAACGGTGTGTTATGTAGCAGGGGGACGTCAGGGCAGATCCTGTCGGCTTAACTTTATCCAGCTGCGTGAGAGAAGGTAACACCAAGACGACAACATTTGTTACACCGAATAATTTAACCTTGCCAGTAAATAAAAGCAGGGTCTATGAGGAGTTGCAGTCAAATCCTGTGATACGAGTGGGTGATAAAAATCAGCAAAGCGATTGCGATCGACAGTTCCTACCTCAAGGAGCCTGGACTGTCCCTGGAATGACATGGTGAGCAAGGGAGGGAGGAGACACAGAAAGGAAAAGCTAAAAAGACCATAATTCCGCCTAGCTAAGAAGCTGCTGGGGTAGGAAACTACAGTAGTGTAAAATCAGGGAGAAAGCAAAGAGATAAAACATGGTGAGTTTGCCTCGCGAAGGTTACTACATCCACGAAAATCCACACCTGGCTTGGGAAGTTCCCGAGCTGCCGCAGTGAGGGAAACAGGGCAGTATTTCCCCAGATTAGCTGTGCTGTGTTAGTGCCCTCCTCTCGGAGCGCATCTGCTCCTGGTTACTAGTAAACAGGATACCCGGCCAGATGGATTTCTGGGCTGATCTACTATGACTTTTTATGGCATTACACAGGATTTCATCCGTTAACCTCCAAGCTCGTGGCAGCTGATTCCTGCCGAAGAGGGGGAATTGAGTTTAAAAAGCACAAAAAAGGGCGACTACAGAAAGCCAAGTTTGACAGTAAGGGGCTCTGTGCTAGGTGGTACTTACAATCTCATCCAGCTT
>JAVCKT010068714.1:0-15575 GCA_032273925.1 Rhynchotus rufescens
AATGAGTGAAGAGCATATATATGGTGGGACCACAATCTATCCTAAAAGAAACAGAAGAAACTGAAGGAGACATCAAGAATTAATAGCTAGCACCTGTATCTGTTCTGGTTCACTGAAACCTTATCTTGCAAAAGAACGTAATTTCAACCACGACTAACAACAATTAAACTTCCACTTTTCAAATATCACTGGAACATCTTAAGTTTCTATTTATACAAACCAAGAAGCCAGTCCATTCGCAGTTCAGCCCATTCACAGTTCAGCCCTGTAGCCACTATGCCCGTCCTTAGTGCCTTGCTTGCTGAAGACAGTCCTCCCCGTTCAGACTACACTGACAGCTGACATACAGCTGAGCAGGACAGCGAGTTTCCAGGCTCCCTTTGCCGCTCCCTTACTCTGCCTTACTCACATTACACACGTGGAGTGCACCAAGCAGGTATTTGCCAGGCTATTAGCCATAGCTACAAATGCCTCTGGTCCAGCCAAATCCACCTGCATAAACCTCATTAACTCACTGTGGCACTGGCATCTACAGTACATGCAGCACAATGTGAACTGTTCATGCTAATTTTGAGTCTTGTTTTAGGCATTAATCTTCAAGGGAACTTTATTGCTGGAGTTTTTGACACTTCTACTTCTGAGCCTGTCCCAGTGATTCTGTGCACTTCTTACCAGTGGTTTAGCCCCCGCTATTTTCGTACTGAGGTTTTTAATGAAGCAGACAAGCAGCTCCCAACTCACACGAGTGATTTTATACTTTCTCTGCTTAACAGCTATGTTAATATCAAACACTATCACTGGTTTTAAGCTCAGAAGTATGCAACATCCTAGGAACTGTGCTGCACTGTTTCTTCCTTACATGTACTGCTGTTCTTATACTGTAGGTTGGCGTTTCTACTAATCACAGAAACATGACAGTGCACGTGAGCTTAGAATATTCCACCCCTCCAGAGCCTGATAGAAAGACTTGACAGACCATGGAACAACTTCTGAAGTCAGAGCTGAACAGACTGGCTATACAGGTGCAGCTGCTTTATTTGTATCTTACCGTCTACCTTGGCAAGACAGTAGTGCATGCCAATGCTGTGACTCCTAAAAGATACTAACACTTTGGCACAGGTGGGAGAGAGAGATAGTTTCAAAGCACTGCAAGCATGCTCGGGAAAGACAATGGCATATTTATTCAGCACAGTTAGTCTGTGAGGCAGGTGTGGTACTGTGAAATGCCTAGGCACAGTTCCAAGCACACAAAAGGGCCAAGCAGGGGACAGCAGCACAGGCAGACTCCAGCAGCATCCTGCTCAGAGCACCAGCTGCACCGAGGCAGGATGAGTTCCCCATAGACATGGCAGCAGCTACAGCCCAACTACTTGCACCTTCCATGCATCTATACAGCTTAAGAGAAAAGACTGGCTAGTTTAAAGGAAATTAGAAAACAAAGCATGAAACAGCTCTGGGTAATACACAAAGTAGTCTTCAGAAACCTTTCTGAAATTGAGAAAAGCCCCAAAGATTTGTTCCTTTCTTAATACAGGAAGAAACAATCTTTTTGCTTTCTGAAAACAGTACTGTCACAATCAAACATCTTCAGCAACCCTATCAGTTTTCCAAAGCAAAATGGAGGTAGCTTACATAGGGATGCTAACGTATAGACTTTACGTGACCAGAATTAGCTCAAAAACAAAAGGATCGTGCAGCACAGCCAGAAACCCTCCTACAGCATCACAGGACTGAAGCTCGGCTGATTCAGGCTCTTGGTTGCCATGGGAACAGACCTCCTCGGCCTTGTCACAAACTGGTCCTGCATTTGCTCCCTTTTCTTCCCCTCCTTCAGGCAGCTGCCAGGGCAGAGCAGCCCCAGCACACACAAGTCCATGCAGCCACCACAGGCGCCAGCAGTATGTGCGGCGCGGCAGGTAATCTGATTCAGATCAATCACCATAGCAACGCGATCCTTCCTTCCCACATCCCAACCCGCGGGAGCTATTTATAGAGCAGCTGCAGCTCCCCGCTCCGCTCCATGCCAAAGCACCCAGCTCTGCCCACACTACAAACAAGCTTCCCCGGGCACAAGGAGTGCTCGGAGGCAGTGCTGAAGCACAGCCCTCCTGGCACCCGCGTGCCCCTGGGCCACACATGCATTAGAAGCGTCTCAGACGGTGACATTTTCCATATCCATGAGTGCTGCAAATGTCAGAAGTTGCTCCTGGTCACCACAAGCTGAGCACCAGCAGCAGCTGGCAAAGTCTGGCAACGCAGGCGTGCATAGGGTGCTTTCATAGGCAGCTACTAGAGCGGATCCTCTATTCCTGTGCAGAGGATGGGCAAAGCGAACACACACAGACGTGCTGTCTGAAAAGGAACTTTAAGACTGAAAAAAATTGCAAAGGAGTAGTGCAAAGAGTACTTGTCCTAGAGAAAAACAGCTTTATCCATGAGCAGATATTTGAAAGAAATCACACAGCCGACACCTTCATTCTCTAATCATTAAAAAATAGCACTCCACAAGGCCTTGAATTAGCTATAAGAGACAAGAATGTGTGAGAAAATGCTACATGAGTACACAAGAATATTGTTATCCCTTTTAATCTGCTAAACTCTTGGGAAAGAACATTGGAGCTAAAAGCATTCTGTTCTCCTACACTAGTTTGTTTCTCTTGATGTTGTTAAAAAGAAGGAATTGGTTTTAGCCTCAGCCTCCCTTCACTTTAACATCTGAATTCAAGTTCAAGACTTTATTCTCCTCTCCTATCTTTTTGCATAAAAGTACCTCTCCTAATGCTCTCTGCAGCTCCTCATATCGCAGGCCACACAGAACACAACCAGCCACCTTCTCATAGATAAATCCCACTACACAAATCGTCTGCCATCCCTGCAGTTCTCCTTCACTACATGATCCAAATTTAAATTCATCTTCTACTTAAAATAATCTGCAGAGATTTGTAGCACAAAACAACACAGAGGCTTTGGCTCCCTGGCCTTCATTTTCTTTCAAGTGTGTCTTTCCCCCCACACTTTGTGCTGTCCCACCAGCACAAACTAAAGAGCCTTTTCTTCTCCCTTTCTACCTCATCAGCTTTTTATCAGTCCTCAAATTGCTCATGCATCTGCTCATATACTTTTCAAGGTAAGTAACAGTAATAAAACATAACAGAACGCCCTTGACCTGATTTAGTTTGACCTTCCACAACCACTATAGCATTAGACTCTCAGTTACAACAGGACCATTCTTTTCCAGAACAAAATTGCTTTCAACTTGAGTTTTGAGCTGAGAAATTTCATCATTGCTTTGAAAGCAGTCTGGACACTAGCACCCAAGAGATGCCTTCCCTTCTCCGTCCTCTATTTGACAAGTAGAGCAGTTACCATAATATGGGCATGGTGAATTTTTTCAAAAGCCAAACACTACAAATGTACAGCCATTAAAAATTAATGTGTCAGTAAAAAAACATATGACATTTAAATTGAGAGTTGCTGCATGCAGCTACTAAATTATTCAGAGCCTCTCTGTTGCCACAATGCCTCCCCCAGATATGGCAAGCAGCTCTAAGCCAGAGGCTAAGAGCTCATAGAGGAGACATTTTTAAAAGAGGACAAGAGGCAGAAAAGACACAATCTAGCCAAACAGTAAGGGACACTCCAGTGACAAATGGCTTCTGCCCTCACGCAGCTTTCAAGCTATTCAACTACAATGTGTTAATGCACTTAGCAGGTGGTATCTCTTATGACACCAGCACCACCACACACAGAGATTCGGTCTTTTCTGGAGATGAATCCTGCAGGTACAAATGACTGCCTGGAATCCTGACGAAAAATTCAAGCCGTTTATGATGTAGAAGTGAGCAAATTTACAACCAGCATGGGAACCCTGAAACACTGCTCAAAATAATGAATACCAGATAACAGAAGTTATTGGAATAATCTGGTTATACCAGAACCTCCTATCTTTTCCGCCTCAGAAACAGTTCATCAATCCCTTCAGACATGGTGGGACTATTAATCCTTATGACAAATCACAGTACCAGATGGTCAAAACTGAAAGGAAATCAAGAGACAAGACCACTCCCTCCTTACTAGGACTACGTTATGTAGGAAGCTCATGTTTGACAGACTCACCCACATGGAAACACTGGCAGAAATAGAGAAGAGAGAGAAATCACCTCAAGTAACTCTTACAAGCCAGTAAGTGGCAGAACAAGGGGGTCTGAGAAATCTTTCTAGACAAAAATAGTTGCCATAACAAAGGAGAAAGGAAAAACGTGACACCTGCTAGACACGACTTAAGAGAAGGAAGGGAAATGAGATGGCCTAGAGTAAAACAAAAAATTCTGCACAGTTCTGTTTAACTGCTATCAGGAGGAAACAGATACAGCCACTACAGCCAAGTGGCTCAACGTCCTTCCTTGGGTGAAGTAATTTCAGTGAATACTGGTCTAATCTCAGCACCATTATTGCAGAAAGCTTTTCACTCTCCTCCTGTTATCTGAGGAGATGCAAACAGGCATAGGAGGCCTGTTCCCATCTCATCTCCCAGCAGCCTTTCTAGAGCAGGTAAAAGTGTACCCTGAGACAAGCAGAGATCCCGGCATCAGCGCTGGCACAAGCTCTAGCTGAGAACCAAGTATTTGACACTGAAAGCAGGAAATTCAGCCAGAGTGAAGAGAGCAGCAGGACACCACCAGGATGCTGAACTCACAGGTACAACAAAATAAGAAACAATTTAAGAGAAAATCTATTCTTATCATAAAACAGAGTTCCTGAGATCACCAGATAAATTACAGTCAATCCAAAAATCATTGTCCCATGTGTTAAATAAGGATGATCTCCCAATTCTCATGCATATCATTGAGCATAAATATTTAGCAATTAAATTATAAAAAGGCAAAAACGCAGAGGTCACAACAAACAGCATAGTGTATATCAGAGACAATGCCATTACCAGCCTTTATTATTATTTTTTTTTGCCTTGTCCAGTGGCAAAATACCGAAGGCTGTAGAAGAAACGTAAAACCAAGAACCTTTGCTCCGTGTAGATAATGTACCTTGCTGATGCTGTATTTCTCAGACTGACCTGGAAACACAACCACAACGGACTCTTAAATGCAATGTTCTTGCTGAGAACATAGCAAAAAATTGTCTCAAAATAGGTTATTCAGGCAGCACTTTCCACTTTTAAATCACTGCAAGAGCAATGATAGCAAACTGGGAAAGGTAGCAGTTATTGTAACTAAACATATATCTCATGATTCAGCAACTGCTAGACATCAAAGGGCACAGGTACCCAACTCGGGAGTTCTTGGGCATAAACAAGTTTTAGAGCTTGTAGGACTAGGCTGGACATTTCCCTACAGTTTTGTTGAGTTTAGGCTTTAGTTGTTTATTATAATCCGAAGAGACAAATCAGGAGCATGTTTCTTAATTATAAACAGTAATCTCCATGTGGCTGTGACAGGCTTAAAGACCTCTAGTGTCAGAGAATCTAATCTCTCCAAAGGTATTCTCTAGCTCAGACAACTGAGCATAGATTAGCTGAATTATATGGGTTCAGCTATATAGAGTAAACAATTTTATCAACATCACTGCAACAATTTCTCATGGATTTTATGGCAGAAACAGAAAAGCACGAACAAAACCAAAACAAATAAAGAGATTATTCCACAATCAACAGATTATCCCATTTAAAAATACTCTCTGTGAATCAGAACTTCATGCTCCTCATTTTTATTTTCTTGGGTCACCAACAATGCTTTCCCTTCATTAGTATTTACGTCTTGAAATAGATGGTGATTGTTTAAACTGGGAAAGTAATACTAATCTTACAAATCAAGTTCTTTCATTCTTGTTGTTTCTAAATCTTTTCCTCACTCCTGCAAATCCCCAAGCAGGAGCTGCATTCTGCATTTTCTAGCAGTGCGCCGAGTACAAGCGTCAAAACCTGCCTGCTACAGACACCCTCCATTAGCCTCCAAGTAGCTCCTAAGTGCCACCACAGTAGAGCCAAAGGACATACGTAGGATTTAATCTGGGTTGCAACATTTGAATTGCTATCTCCAGCCCTATCCCAATGGAAAATAAATAAAACCTTCTCCTCTGTACTTTGTTTTGGCAAAAAAATACCAGTTTCCATCTTGAGGATATGAGCACTATCTACCTCAGTTATAAAACTGCAAAGAGAAATGGCAGCCTAGTCGCTAAGCTTTGTCATTTGACAGCCACTCTCATGCACTCAATCTCTATCAGGATCCCTTCCGCTCCTACCCCTCCAAAAAGGTCATTCCTCTAACAAGGACATTATCTATGACACTGCAAATTACATTATTTTAACTGCACAATGTATATCACCACGTTTGTGACTTGCTAAATTAATACCTACAGTTTTTCCAAAAATACTTGCTTTTTCAACCATCTCCTTGCACAAGATTTTAAATAGTGTGGACTGAACACCTTTCCAGGAGTACACTGTGTCATATCTCAGCTATAGGTGACTTGATAAATTATTCAGTATGTCCTGAGAGTGAAAACTCACAAAGTGTGAACATCCGTACCCCTCTCCCCATGCCGTATCAAATCAAAGGCAACTTCAATTCAGTTAGGAGAATGATTTGAACAAGAATTTTGGTAAAATTTGGGATCCATGGATGCTTCTACCTACGGAACCATCAAACCCCATTGACCTATTGAACCATCAATCCCTACAGAACCATCAATCGAAATACTACTACTAATTAAAAAAAAAGAAAAAACACTTTGGCTACACAAGCAAGGTTTATTGTTCAAAGTTCTCAGGACCTTAACTTCTCCAAGAGCCTCTGAGGTAGACTAAAGCTGGACTTCGTTATATAGCTACACTGGCTCCCTTCAAAAGGATGACAGAAGAGCATTGAGGTTGCGAAGAGCTCTACCCTGCAGAATATTTACTCTCTGTTAGCTCCGATAAAAAACTTTGAGCTAGAAGACCTATTCTTGCCACCTGGTACACAGCCTTTGGTTCACTACCCTTCCTAACTTGGTCACATCATCAAAACGTATCTTAACATATTATCACAGAATATTCAAGGTTGGAAGGGACCTCCAGAGATCATCCAGTCCAACCCTCCCATTCAAGCAAGCACACCTAGAGCACGCGGCACAGGGCGGCATCCAGGTGGGTTCGGAAGGCCTCCAGAGAAGGAGACTCCACAACCTCCCTGGGCAGCCTGGGCCAGTCCTTTCCAATGACTCCGTCTTGACGGTGCTATGAACTCTTAGGGATGGGCCTTGGGCACCCAACGAAGGGCGGTGTACTGAGTAATTCTGAGGGCCTAGGAGTGGCTGCAAGGAGGAGGGGAAAAAGGACAATTACTTAATACTCTCTACTAGGTAACATGAATGAATGTTCAGCAGCACCTTCTCCTGGGAACTGGCTCCCTTTCTCCTCTTCCTGTGCTGAGGTCCCGCCTCAGGGTCATGCGAAATAGCCAGGAGCCTTTCTTTGGATTCTGCAGGAAGGAAGCATTGCTGTATTCTTGGCCCATGAGGTGGTGGAGTGTTAGGAATTTCTCCCATGGGAGGGATACATCAGCCTCCTTTATGGATTTCCCAGAGGGTTAAAGAAGACAGCTCTGTAGCACTGTCTTGCTACAAGATCTTCCAGCTGCAGACACTCTCTTTTTTCTCCCTTTTTTTTTTCTTTTTTTGTCCTGCTGAAGAGTTCTGCTAGTGACTGTGTTGCTCTTGTGTTGCTACCTAGATCGTAAGGGATGTGTGCGCCTGCGATACGATCGCATAGAATATTACAGCTCCTTTCCTTCAAAAGTAGCACGGAAGTGCATCCAAGAGACCATGGATGAGCTCTCCTCCTGTCTTCAGAGCGGGACCACAGTGGCCCTTGTTCTGAGGGACGTCGGCATACTGGTGATTGAAGGCAAAGCTGTGAGAATGAAATTTTACAAAAGCCTTCTGGAAAGGATGAATGATTCTGAGGTGGTGCTAAGAGCTCTTCTCAGGGTAAGTTCTGCATTTCTACAGTGCTACCTCTTGCTCTTTTGAAGCCCTAGCCAAGCACAAGGGAATGCATTTTTCCTGGCCTGCCACAATGCGTCTGGACATGTGGTCATTCCTGAACTTGGGAAATGCCACGTCCCTGCACAGTGACCCCTCCTGCCCTCCCATGCACTGCTGGAGGCATCAGACATCTCTGCCAGCTTTCTGGTCATCTCAGCCCTCTCCCTCTGTGGCTAGATGAATGTGCCCTCTCAGGCCATTCTCTAGGTCAGGGAGTTTTGCTCTGCCCTTTTTGTTGTTTTTTTGTTGTTGTTGTGGTGGTGGTTTGGCTTGGCTTGGTTGGTTTGTTTTTATTTTGCAGAGGGTCCCACTGCAGGACCCTGAGTCACGATTCTCTTGAATGTGAGGTCTGCTGTCACCAGGGGAAGCATTGGCTGCCCTTGTGAACAACAAGACCATCTTCTCGCCCGCATCTCACATGTGTCCTCTCCTTTACAGATGCCGGAGGTGAAGGGGACCATCATTTCAGACAGTATAAGGACTGATTCACTGACCTATTCTGGATCCGTGATGGTCTTCCCAAAGTGAGTGATGGTCTGCAGAGAGTCCTGCAGGATTTGCCCTATTCTCTATAATCTGCTCTGGGAAAGGCTGGCCTTTAGAGCGGCTCTGCCATGTGTCTCTGTCCCCATAGCTAGCAGATGCTGCAAACGAAATGTGGAGTCCTTCCATGAGAACACTGTCCTTTTGCTGGTTGCAGGCAGGAGCTGGTGACTTTTCGCAGGCCAATACATGTGAAACTTCCACCTTGGAGACCTCCTCTCTGCATGGCTGCTTTTCTTATCAATGGAGGGGTGGGAGTTCCCACGGTGCGTAAAAGAAAACGTGTTTTGGCAGACAAGAAGGGAAAGACTGTTGCGAAAGGTAAGGGAGCAGGTGAATCCTGAAGGGGGTTGGGTCTTCTCCTTCTCTCCTCCTTGGTATTGGGTGTTGGATCCAAGGCTCCAGCGTCCTGTGTCAGATGCCATGAGGCATGAGAGATGCCACCTCTCCGCCCTGATGGCAAATGTCAAGTGACTCGTGAGGGAAGAAGAGCTCAGGGCAGCCCAGCGCTCCCACATGCAGTTGCTCCCTCCGCGTTAAACTTCCCACTGGACCACATGCACCAGGGTACCAGCAGTCTAAGTGCTCTTCCATTTGAGAGAGAGAGAGGCAAAGCTGAGGACAATTCCAAGCTGAGGACAATTCCTGGGAATCATCCATTTTGCTGGAAGCAGAATGATAATGGGGAGAGTGCCCTATCTCCTGACCTATCTCATGGAAGCAAATTAACCTGGTCAGGAGGGTGCTAAAGGATGCCAAGAGTTCACTAAATTTCCAAAGCAAGCAGCATTGTCCTTCCCTTGTGAATTTCTCCTATACATTCCCTAAGCACTGCCTTTGAGTTGACTGTGTCACCAGAGGCAACTCAGGCCAGTGAGTTCTTCTGTAGAAGAATCCCACGTCCTGTTCACCTCTTGTGCAGAACCTACTGCCCAAATGAGATTCTCTTAGGACACCAACACAGCACTACGAGCCCCCCTTTTCATAGGGTGGACATGATAGGGAAGGAGCAAAGGCCTAAGTCTGGAACTGGTGCTGCAGAGAGAAGAGGCACGTGGAATTTCTAGAGAGGGTCCAGCATAGAGCTATGATCATGATTAAGGGACTGGAGAGTGCAAATGCACAGGAACAGGCTGCCCAGACAGGATGTGGAGTCTCCTCCTTTGGCGATCTTCAAAACTCACCTGGACGCAATCCTGTGGCACGTGCTCCAGGTGTCCCTGCTGGAGCAAGGGGGTTGGACCAGCTGATCTCTAGAGGTCTCTTCCTACCTCAAGCATTCTGGGATTCTGGGATGTTGCCACTCTGTGAAAATCAAAGAGCTGGAAAGGAATCAATATAAGGACAGGTCACAGACTGCCTAGGAGACCTGGGTTTAAAGGTCTCCAGTTGAGGCCTAACACTTCCATCCCAGCTTGGAGTAGCTCTCTATGTCACTCCTGTTGAGGGGGTGACTCTGATTCTGCTCTCAAGTGTT
Organism: Rhynchotus rufescens; assembly: GCA_032273925.1. NCBI lineage: Eukaryota > Metazoa > Chordata > Aves > Tinamiformes > Tinamidae > Rhynchotus > Rhynchotus rufescens. The sequence continues at coordinate 10,064 of JAVCKT010068714.1, forward strand.
TTCTTGTCTCCTGCTTGCAGAAGAGCTCCCTGCCGAGCACGGCCTCTCACCGGAACCCCAACCACCCCTCCAAGTGTCATCGGAGGATGTGGGAGAAGGAAAGGAGGAGGAAACAGATAGAAAGAAGCATCCTAACAGGTAAACAGGTTGCAGCAGTTCAAGTGGGGAACTGTCCATAGGGCTGGCGACCTAGGGTCCTTCTGCGAGGCTGAGGAAAACTCTGTGTTCTTGCAAGGCCTCCCAAGGAGGAGAGTCTTGGAAATGCCCCATGATGGAGGCTATTTTTGAGAGGCCAGCGAGTCTGCAGTGAGGCACGATTCAACACAGAGGAGCTCACTCTTTGCCTTGGCAGTGGTTAAAGCACTTGGCGGGACAGGAGCTAATGGTGGGTCCCGGCTCCTGTCCTTGTAGATGACCCTGCTGCTCTTCATGTTGCATGGAGAGGAAGCCTCTAAGTGGTCACCCAGAGCTTTCAGGTGTGCATGTGGTGCACCCCTGAGTGTCTTGGTGAGGGGGGAATTGCTGTCTCCGTTGATGCCACTGCATCCAGGGGCTTCTGCAGAGCTGCCTCCTGCTGCAGAAGCAGGTGCCCCGCGTGTGAGCAAGGGCTGGAGATGCAGCTTCCCCCGTGCTCATGCAACTCCTCACGCTGTGTATTTGCAGTCTGCTCCCCGATATCCCAAGGCCCTGCGCACAGGGAGCAACAGAAGGTGGGAGGGGATCATCGGCTGCTACCCAACTACCAGCTGTGGGGCCAGGGAATGAAGATCCTCAGGGGGCAGAAGAGGTAGGTGCTCCTGATGCACGAGGTGCTTCTTGTGCCAGAATCAGTTATGCAAAAGCATCAGCCAAGGGGCAGGGGCTGTACAAGACCCCTCCAATGTGTTCTTCTGAGCCCTCAGTGCCTCTGCTAGGGGCTTGCTTTCAAAGACACTCCTTGTGCTCTGCTTTTGCAACGCGTCTGTTGCTGCTGCGTTGTCCATGCCCATGTAAAAAATTCCCTCTTGAGGCCTGTTTCTGATGGAGATAGCACTTCTGGTTCTTCCTGGGGTTGATGCCAGAGCTTCTCCATACAGCTCTGTGATCATTAAATGACTGGTCAGAACAGAAAAGGGAGGCTCAGTCTTGCTAGGATTCCCCGAAGGGCAACATGGTGCTGATAGGCAGCCTCAAGAGCACAATCCGAGAAGAATGAGGAGGACGGTGTTCACTTCAAGGAATAAGAGACGTGCTGTAAATGCCCTTCCCCTCCCTCCCCAGCAGCACTGCCTTGCCCATTCCCTATGTTTTAGTGGGAATGCACTCACCTGTGCCACATGTTCCTCTCCTTTTTTGGGGGGAATGCACTCAACTGTGCCACATGTTCCTCTCCTTTTCAGCTGTCAGAGAGCAAGGACTCGGTGCTGGCAGGCACTCCAAGCGCAGGCTCTGTCGTGGGCTTCCCCAGGTGAGTATGTTTGTTTGCTAGCTGACGATGTGGTCCTCTTTTTGCTGGGTGACGATGTGGACTGGGAGGGAGATTCAGGGCAAGACTGGGATTTCAAATGGTGATGGAAAGTGGGAGGAAAGGGTACCAGGCTGTCCTGCCTGCACAGGAGCATGGAGAGCAGCTGGGAGAGGATCTCCAGAGGCAGCCTGGGGGATGTGGCCAGGAAAGCTTTAGAAAAGCTTTCTCCTAGAGTGGGGATTGAAACCCCTGGAGCAGCCTGGGGAGGCAGTTTATGTGCTGGACCTCTGTGCTGGGTCACTCCAAAGACAGTCCTGCAGAACTGGGCCCATTCTGCAGATTCTGCTCTGGGAAAGGATGGCCTTCAGAGTGACTCTGACGGGTGTCTCTGTCCCCATAGTTAGCATAAGCTGCAAAGGAAATGTGCAGTCCTTGCTTCACAACACCGTCCTTTTGTGGTTTGTAGGCAGGAGCAGGACACTTCTCCCAGTCAACCAGTGGTGAGACCTCCACCTGGGAGACCTCCCACTGGGAGAGGTGCAGCTCTTAAGCATCGACGGCTGAGAGCTCTCACCGTGGATGAAGGAAAGCCTCTTTTGGAAGAGGAGAAGAAAAAGGCTGGTGAGAAAGGTAATGGAGCACTGGAATCCTGGTGGGGGCTGGTCTTCTTCTCTCTTCCTTGGTAGTGTGTGTTGGATGCAATGCTCCCACGCAATGTGGCAGATGCCATGTGGCACCAGATGTGTCTGATGCTCTAGATGTGCTCAGCCCTGATGGCAAATGTCAAGTGACTCGTGAGGGAGGAAGAGCTCAGGGCAGCCCAGCACTCCCACATGCAGTTGCTCCCTCCGAGTTAAGCTTCCCACTGGACCGCATGCACCAGGGTACCAGCAGTCCAAGTGCTCTTCCATTTGAGGAAGTCAGGAGGGAGAGAGGCAAAGCTGAGGACAGTTCCCGGGAATCACCCATTCTGCCTGGAGCAGAACGGTAATGGGAAGAGTGCCCTATTTCCTGACCTATCTCACAGAACCAAAGTAACTTGGTCAGGAGGGTGCTAAAGGATGCCAAGAGTTCACTAAATTTCCACAGCAAGCAGCATTGTCCTTTCTTTGTGACCTTCCCTTAGATATTCCCTAAGCACTGCCTTTGGGTTGATGGTGTCACCAGAGGCATCTCAGATGTGTGACGTCTATAGAAGTATCTCAGGATCTGCTCTTCTCTTGGGGAGAAATTATTGCCTCAAAGAGACTCTCTTAGGACACGCACATATTCTTGTGAGCCCTCCTTTTAAATAGCATTGACATGGAAGAGCAGAAGCAACATGTAGAGTATAATAGAAAAGGAGCTCCAGGTCAGGAAATGATGTTGCACGGAGTAAAAGAGAGAGTTGGACAGGAGCCAATGTGAGGACACGTCACAAACTATCTAGGAGACCTGGGTTTCAAAGTCTCCAACTGAGGTCTCGCAGTTCCATCCCAGCTTGGAGGACATCTCTACGTCACTCCTGCCCTAGTGGTGACTGATTCTGCTCTCAAGTGTTTTCTTGTCTCCTGCTTGCAGAAAAGCTTCTTGCCCAGCGGTGCCTCTTACGGCCACCCCAACCACCCCTCAAATTAGCATCGGGGAATGTGGGAGAAGGAAAGAAGGAGAACACAGAGCAAAAGAAGCGTCCTGGCGAGTGAGTAGCTTCTGGCAGTGGAGGTCAGGGAATGTCCATAGGGCTGGGGGCCTAAGGCCCTTCTGTGAGGCTGAGGAAAATTCTGTGCTCTCGCAAGGCCTCCCAAGGAGGAGAGCTGTGTGTCTGGGAATTGCCCCACCACCGGGCAAGCCTGGGGCTTCTCCTGCACAGCTGCCTCCTGCTGCGGAAGCAGGTGCCCAGCGTGTGAGCAAGGGCTGGAGATGCGGCTTCCCCTGTGCTCACACGACTCCTCGCACTGTGTGTTTGCAGCGTGCTCCCACGTATCCCGAGGGTCTGTGCACAGGCAGCAGCACGAGGTGGGAAGAGATCAGCAGTTGCCCCTCGACCACCATCTGCGAGGCCAGACAATGAAGGCTTTCAGGAGGAAGAAGAGGTCGGTACTCCTGATGTACGAGGTGCTTCTTATGCCCGTCTGAATTATGCAGAAGCATCAGCCGAGGGGCAGCAGCTGTACAAGACCCCTCCAGTGTGTTCCTTTGAGCCCTCAGCGCCCGTGCCAGGGGCTTGCTTTCAAAGACACCCCTTGTGCTTTGCTTTTGTAACGCAACTGTTGCTCCTGCATGCTGAGAGCAGCTGAGTGGACTTGGAAGTGGGGCACAGACCTCTTGGGTGTTTTCTTGCAGGTCCCGAAAAACACTGAGAAGCGGACCGAAGAGATACCCATTCTTCAGAAAGTGTCTGAACGATACTTGGGAAGAAATAAGGGTGTGTCCGTGACCTACTCCTTGTCTGGCATCATGGAGGACGCAGAATCTCCAGCCTGGCAAGAGGGGACTGAACGGAAGGGGTACGTATGTGCCAGCTCCAGGAAAAGCCTGGGACACCTGAGGAGCGGAGTTCCTGCGAGGGGTCAGACTCCCAATCCCAGAGGCACTGGGTTGTCCAGAGCACCGTGAGAGTTCTCACAACATGGGATCGCTCTGAGTTCCACCCGGACACGAAGCGCCTCTCCCCAGCCCCAAGCGAATGCCAAGCGCTCTTTTGGAGGGTGCTAACGGGACCAGGGTGGAGGAGCTGGGGGAGGACAAAAGCAGGAAGGGTCTCTGACAGAGTGAGAGATGTCGGTGCTGCCGCGGCCTCGTTTCCCCATGAACAAGCTACAGGGAGCTTGGTTGAGACTTCCCTTCCACCCAAGGGGGAGCTCTTGACTGCGCAGCAGAGGCTTCAGCTTTGGGACCTACAAGTCCCAAACAGCTGAGCACAAAGGGATCCCTCCAGGGTTTGTCTGCACCTTTTCCAACTGCCCCCCAAAGGTGGAGCCCAGAGCCAGGATCACCCCCAGGCCGGACCCCAGCAAGCTCAGCCTCAGGCTCATGTGCTGCATGGGAGCCTTGTTTGGACACAGGGGCCCATGTTACATGATGGTGACCAGGGAGACACCATCAGAAGAACATCCAAACATACATGGCCTGAGCTAGCGTGTGGTATTTCCTTGCCTTTCTTCCTGTGCATAATGCAGCCTCTTCCTTTCCTTGTCCTCAGCACTGGCAAGATGCGCAAGAAGACGAGCCAGTGAGAGTCCATGATGCCCTCACAGAGGAAGTTCTCTTCAATTAAATCATATTCTCCAACTGTTGTGGACCATGTTTTGGGTGGAGTTGGGGGGGAATGAGGAGATTCTCAAGGACCAAAAGAGAAATGTCACAAGCAGCAGAGTTGGGGCCAGGAGGGTCCATTGCAACAACTCCTGCCTGAGTGCTGATGTGTCTGTCACCTAGGTGGTGATATAGATGACTTGACGGTCTGTCCGGGCTCTGTGGGCACTGGTAGGCCTTGGTGGCCCTGACCAGCCTCCACTGGGGCCTGCGCTCACCCCTGCCCATGGGCCCACATGTCCCGTGTGCTCAGCCCCACGAGCTCTCCAAATGGCCCCACATGATCCCACAGCGGGAGCAGACAGAGCCTCAGGGCCACGGAGGCGGCAGCAGGAAAACAGCTGGAAAAATGAGAAATGCTGGAAGCAAGAAAACAGTGGAGAAAAATGGCTGGAGATAACATGAAATGACCCCATTCATTTCAAAAATTAACACTAAAAAGGCAGAAAAAATAAAGAAATACACAGAAAGTAGATGTCCAGAATGAAAATGCAATTAGGAAAGAAACTCAAAAGTGGTGGAAAACAATGGGAAATGAAAAGAAGAGAAAAAATGGAAGAAAATATCAGAATATCACGGTAGAAATGATGAAAAGGGCCACACATAGAAAATGCATATGATGTTGAAAAGTTTTTACTTTTCAAAGTAATTTACCCTGGGGAAAAAGGGGAAAAAGGGGAAAAAGGGGAAAAAAAGGGAAAAAGGGTAAAAAAAGGGAAAAAAGGGAAAAAAAAAAGGAAAAAGGGGAAAAAAAAAAGGGAAAAGGGGACA
>JAVCKT010068735.1:0-15573 GCA_032273925.1 Rhynchotus rufescens
AAGGAAGGAAGGAAGGAAGGAAGGAAGGAAGGAAGGAAGGAAGGAAGGAAGGAAGGAAGGAAGGAAGGAAGGAAAAAGTACCCCTCTATACTTCCATTCCTTTCTGAGAATATAAAACTAGTTGCTTCTGCTTAAGGCCTGCAAACATTTGTTGCTTAAACTCATAATGGATTTTAGATAGGAGAGATATACTCAGTTAAGAACTGCAAAGTTCTACACACACATTATCCTCAAAACAGAGGAGAGTTACCTCCAAACTTAGCACCTAAATTTCTTTTAAATAATTAATACTTTGCACTTAACAGAAGACCTTTGATCATCTCTGATCAAAGGGTTTAGAAATGTTGCTGAGTTCATCCTTGAAATGGCTTTGTAGAATAGAAAATATTAATTTTCCACCTGAAGAGAAAAAAAAAAAGAAAAAAACGAAAAAATACTATGTGAATGCAAGAAGGCATGTCCCAGAACACAATCGGGATTAACAGCCATGGAATAAATACTTTTTTCCCCTATAATTATAAGCAAAATGTGTGAATTAATTACAAATTATTCATTCAAGTCTATATAGATGTATTTCACATATTTACCACAAAACTTGGAAGCTTTTTAAATCCATCCATCTATTTATTTATCTATCATCTCCCCTTGTCTCCCCAGCCTTATAGTGATGACATGCTTTGACTGAATGGTAATAACACTTCTATTACTGTAACCCTCAACAGGACAGGACTGAGAACTTAAAGTAGACTGTGAGGCTTCTGAGGAGTTTTCAGGAGCTTCACAGTAACTGTTCTTCTTACTTCTGCTTGGTGAAATAAAATGTTCATATGTGTAAAAAAGAAACTGAACCTGCAAAGAATATTACCTCATCTTCTAGATAATGCAGAGTGACAATGATATCCACTAAACTGGATTAAAAAAAAAGTACCAGTAAAAGAAATAAATAGTGCAACTCTTCCAAATACATGCTCCTTCCCAGGAAATTCTGAGGCTGTTGGTGTCACTGCCTGTGCCATGGTCAGTCAGGGCTCACTCTTCCTCATAAAGCAGTCCTTTCTGCTCCTGGAGAGCTTGAGATCCCATATAACTTTTCTAGATATCTATGTTTCTGCTGTTGATATCCTCACTATCTCTGAAGACATGAAGACAGTTTTTTTTAGATTTCTAAGAATTTTCCTCTTCTGGAATGTCATAATTTATTCCTAAGCTACTGCCATGTCTGACTGCAGTGAAGTGAAGCCTTCACAAACTTCACACAGTACTACCTTGCCTTCAGAGTAAACCTTCTATTTGGTGATACTCTTAGAAAATCTTTTGGTGTCTTACTTTAGAGTTCTGAAAGCTTACAGTTAACTTTCCTTTTGAAATGTATAACTGAGATGCTAAGTATCTTGTATCCATTAAAATGTCCAGGATAGTAAATGAGAGTAATGAGTAATGAGTATTGAGTAAATGAGCTTTTTAACATATTGTGAATAGGAGTGAACAAAATGCAGTTAAATTCAATCATACTTTCTCAAGATTTTTTTTACTAAGACCAAGAATAATTTTTATAACTAATTAGCCAGCCCTCAAATTTTGAAAATAAAAGAAAAAAAAATTCAGTCTATAACTCTTTCCAATTAAGATTCATTTAATGAATTATACCTTATTTAGAAATCCTTTAAAATTTAGTAGTAGCATAAGCCATCCCTCAATCATAATTTCTTCATACAGAAAAATACAAATAAGGATTAATTCAATATGAATAATCACAAATAGGGATGTGTAAAATGCTGCCCAGAATAATTCATCTTCTGCATTCATAAGTCAGATCTCTTTAGTTGACTTCAGGGAATGTCACCTACATGAGATCAGAAGCAAACCAACTCATGTAACGTCATTCATTTTCAATAGAAATTTTAAGTTTCTTGTACATATTTTATAGGAGTTGTTATATATGTAGATTTTTTTCCTACTTGCTCCAAAATGTTTATAACTGCATGGCCAAATGAAGGGACAGTAAAAAAATATCAAGAGGCTACCAATAGTGCAAAAAAAATCAGCTGGTTACAGGAGAAGTGAACCCTGTCAAGTGTGTATTAGCAATCTAAGCAATAGGTTGTTTAATATTTCAATAGGAGAAGCAGTTAGCTTGTCAGCTATTGATGGTGTTTGTGCAGTTTAGAACAACTGCATTACTTTATTCTTCAAATGATGAGTAAGTTGCTTATAACAAAAGTACAAAATTCCCTTTTGCAACTTTTCATAAAGTGCTTGGGAACACACAGGATACTACCTATGACAATGTCAATGTGTTTCACATTTATTAATAAATGTTCTTAACTATAACAAACAGTAGCTTAATATTAATCATGACCTACTGCTACAGTGCTGCTTCTTTGTTGTGAATGTGAAAGCATTAGAACAGAATTTAATTACCTCGTATAATATAGAAAAGCAACTTTATATTACATATACTTTTAGATTCTGATCCTACAATTATTTCTGCAAGGAACGCCATCCATCAGTTAAATCCATGAGTTTACACATGCCTTGGTAATGCTAGTGATTTATACCCATTATAATTCAGTGGCAGAACTCAGTCCACAGTGAACTTTACTATGCATCTGTTCATTAACCTTGGAGATCTAAGAAGCAAATCTTTAACATCCGATTAAATCAGGATGTTAAGCCTCCCTTTATACATACATATCAAAGCACACATGCTATCTAAATATATGTTTATAAACTGTGCAAAAAAGTGAAGATTTGGCTGCTTTCAAAATAATTTCTTACCAGAATCAAAAGTAGTTTCTGACACTTTTAAGTAAAATACTTTAGATTCAAATGTAGAAACAAAAATGTTAGAATAATATCCATGCAAGTTTGTAAATAAAATTCTCTAGAGCTAATACATGTGTAATGTTTTTGTAAGTAATGAAACCTCTTGTTATTTTCATCTTTTTTTTTTTTATTATGATAAGAAGATTAAGTGGATCAAGAACATTTAGCATTACCTATGGATAAACCTACTGTATTTTTCTGAGGCATATGCTTGAATTTTTCGTTATTTTATTTTTACAAGTGAATTTCATTATTATGCCTTTACCATGCACTTTTCCCGTAAGTTATTCTGCTTATATTGCTTGGTCTGTCTTTGATTTGCTTGCACTTCTGAGATTAAATGACATGGGCTATTATGGAACATAAGTTACACCAGCATACAAACAACACAAATTCAATGCATAAAGAAAATTGTTTTAGTAAATGCTTTACTTTGCACTGCAAAAAAAAAAAATATGTACAGAGATCTAAAAGTTAATTAAAAATGTTGACTGGCATGACTAAGAATTATAATTAGAAATATTTTTCACAGAAGGCCTACAGAATAAATTGCACTAAGAAGTTTTGTATTATTTTTTGTGAAAAAGCAAAGACATCTCTTGGAAGCAACTACAGATAAAATGATTATGCAATCTTAATGTTATAATTTAAATTTGTAAGCATAACAGACGAGTATGAAAAGTTGGGCATTCAGCCCACTAATACACATTCCTGGGCTGTTAATATGCAAACTGTGTCATGGCCTTCTCAGCATTTTAGGCAGAGGTTATCTGTAGTCTGCTATGGAACAGAAAGTCAAATATGTTAATGACATACAGCTTTTGAATCGGTGATGAATGGTGGTGGACAAACATTTACAGATACAGAACTTATTTTGTCCTTTTTTTGTGTATTTTATTTAATATTATATCCCCTACTTATTCACTGAATTTTAACTCTCATCTTATCCAATGCTTTTCCGAAGTGAAGTACACTAGGTAACTGACTTTTCCCATAAAACAATTTCTATTATAGATCAAGCTTGGATCCTAAACACCCAGCTGTGCCAATTAAAAATGTTGAATTATTTCTCCAAGAATCTTTAATTTTTAAAAGTATGAAGCATGTGAGAGCATATGTTTCTTATTTAACCACTTTTCACCGATGTGTTCCATATTTCTTAAAAACTCTCCTTGTCAACTGCCCTGGGGCCAGGAAACATTATCAAGTGTAATTCTTACAGGATTTGCTGTGATGACATAGTCCCCATGACCGCCTCCCGGAAACTATAAAGTTCCCCAATGTAAATCAGACTTGCTGCAGGTAGTACGCATAGTAATCCTGTCCTGCTCAAATGGAATTCTTCACATAATTCATTCCTGCAGTAATTGTGCAAGCATGAATGAAATGCAGGTTTTGGTGTTTTTAAAGCAAAATGCAGCTCTGACCTTGTATATCCTCACCTCAGGAAGCTGCATTGCTCTAGTGTTAGGACTACTATTATCATTTCCTTTCTCTTTCTACTTTTTTCCTTCTTCAGAGTCTTAAAAAATGACCCTTGTACTAACAAGCCAGCAAGAAGATGATTTGTTTGGGAGCTTTCCTTTATAAGGGAATAATAACATTGATAGGTTGTTAATTCTCTATAGCACGAGAGTTAATTTCTTATTAGTATAATGCAATGAAGGATCCTGCTTCATGAGCATAAATGCAGGAATTTAAAGGCCTAAAGCATCACTAAGTGCCATCCTTATTCAAAGACATTAGTTTGCTTGGCTAATTTTTACAGTATATAAGCAATCATTCACCAAATGAAATGTTTTGGCCTAAGAACAATGCAATTTACAAATGTGCTTATAATACAGTATTTAAATAGGCAAAGAAAAATTAAACCAATAGGAGGCTAATTAAGTTGAGACTATTAGAAAGAGGTTTCAAAATATGCTCAGTAAGTATTCGAAAGACAACTTGAGATGATATTAAAGGGCATTTTTTCCTTCTGCAACATCATCAAGTATCAGATTGTTAACTGATAGGATAACATAGGTATTGTATTTTATGTCTCTCTGTGACAAGCAGATCACTTGCTTGAAGTAGAAAGCCATATGCAAAAACAGTATTATAACCTGTGTAGGAGTATCCTGTGAACTCCTTATCGTTTAGCTCAAATGAAGAGGAAATTGCTTTACAAAGCCTCTTTCCTTCTCAGAACTTACCCATAAAAGTCAAGACAACCCAAAAACTGTGTATCAAAAAAGAGTCACAGTGACTATAATCACCAAATTTTGCCTGCTCAAGAACATCTAATCTGAAATCACCATCTTTTTTTTTTTTCTTGCCTATTTTAATCTCATTTTGACTTTTTAATGACCACAAGCAGCAGCAACATTGTACATAAACCCCTAACTGGTGAACAGAGCATAAAAACTTTCTGGCAGTGAAAATGAGTGCATGAGTATGTGTTTTCTTTGTTTTCAAAGCTTGTTCTCTCCCTTCCTTCCTTCCTTCCTTCCTTCCTTCCTTCCTTCCTTCCTTCCTTCCTCCCTCCCTCCCTCCCTCCCTCCCTCCCTCCCTTTTTCTTTCTATTAGATTGCAAACCTTGTTCTCAAACAAGAACTCCAATACACAGTGATGCATCAGTGCTGCTTTAATCTAACAATATGAAGGCATAACAATATGATATTTAATCCAAGTACGAAAAACTGCAAAGAAAAACAGTGTCCTTGTCTAAGATTCATACTGGTTGTCCAAAAATTTCACTGCAGTTCTTCAAATTGTCCTCCTATTAAAAAAACTTCTGAAACTTTTGTTTCTAACATATCTAAGGTTAAATAAAACAGAATCAACACCATACATAAATAAGCCATTGGTCCTTCTTTACAAAATATACAGAATCAGTAAAGGGCTGAAGCAAAGGAATTTTCCCCTTTGAAGTTCACTTTTAATGTATCCACTTTTCCAAGGCTGGTATCCCTACTGCATTTAAGTATTTGATCTCAAAGGAAAATTCTCTATTCATCAAGTAGACATTAGTCATGCCATAGAATGCTTGACTAGAAGTTGCTTGGATACTATAGTACAGTATCCTAGGCTACATGAACTAAAATGAATGTTAATATTCATAAAATGTCAGCAGTAATTTTCTCCAACATACTAAATGCATGGTGAAAGTATTTAAACAATACTTAACACAGATATCCTGCTATAGAGGGGACTTTGCTTCGTAAAAAGATAAAGATATTTCCTATGGACTCTAACTGGAAACCCAAAATTCATTTTACTCTTGTAATCATGTCATCGTGATGTCACATATTGCCACTTGAGGACAATTCTTTTTTATAGTGCCTATTTTGTTCTTTGTCAAGACTTCCACACACACTGTTACTTTTCTCTGTTAGATGGAGCTAAAAGCTGGCAGGATATTAACATGTTCTCTTCTACCCACATCTTTCACTCATCTCTACTAGACGTGAAAAAGTCTGTATGTCCTGAGAGCACTTCTGGTTTATATGCATACATAAGAGCTTTCATTTATTCTTAACATATGAATTGTTAGATGCACAGCTACTTTTGTCAAAGAATTGGGGAAAGTTCTAGAATCACAAAATTACAGAATCACAGAATCACAGAACGGTTGAGGTTCTAGAGATCACCTAGTCCAACATCCCTGTTCCAGCAGGGACTATCACAGAAGCTAAAGTGTAAATGTACATGAAAGTACAATGGACACTGTGATGTACCTATATGCTGTAAGACAATCTCAAATGAAATAGTAGATAGATGACATATTATGTAGCTAAGATTCGGCACAATCAATTTTTAATCTAAACTATGGCCTATATGTTTAGGGCCTATATCAAAACCCTATTCATCACTGAATGATCTTAATAGAGATAAGCCAAACCCTCTTTGCACAAAAGAGAGTTTCAGACATTCTTCAAATTGCTTGACTCACAGGTAGCTCAAACACAACAGGGTTATTTTCAGATTTAGTCTTTCCTTTAATTCCGCCAATGTGATATTATTCTTCATTCCATTCTTTTTTACAACCAATAGTAAGTCCTTCTAAATCATAGTCTTATTACACTTTTAAAGACTTTGCAGATCTTTCTAGCAGTTTCTCTATTAAAATAGATTATTGTGAAGGTACAATGCTCTTAAATCTTATTATCATCTTTGCAATCCATAACTTCATCTTTCACCATAAAACATGTAGATTTTGTGTAAAAAATATTTTTTTTTTAGAAAAGGAGGCCAATTTAAGATGCAGTCCAGAATTTCTTATTTATTTACTCGAGCAAAACTTCAGTTGATTTCAGTATTGCTTTAAATGTTACACACTGTTCACATTTCACATGTTTACACATTTTCAAAAGTGTGTTTTCAGAATTAGCTTCCAAATTTCTTTGTATGCTTGGGAATGTAGCATGTCTTAAATGAAAGGAAATCAATCTGGCAGTCAGGAAACATGGGCTCCTCCAAAACTTGGAGGAATGGCTGACATACCAGAGTGTTATTCTCTCATTGACATGGACCTCAACAGTTGGGAAAATTGGGTCAATGGGAACCTTATGACATTCAACAAAAAGAAATGCCAAGTCCAGTACCTGGTTATAACCAGGTAATAACCCTATGCCCAAGTAAATAATGGGTACTAAAAGGCTAAGCAGCTGGGCAGAGAAGGCGATTAAGAGACTGGAACATCTCTCCTACAAGGACAGGCTGAGATCTGGGGCTGTTCAGTTTAGAGAATAAGAGGCTAAGGCAATGAGCAGTGTTTATCTGATGAAATATTTAATGTAAATATGTCAAATGTCATATGTAAACCTTACTTGGTAAATCCAAAAGGGTTATGGGCTTCACCAATGAGCTTATTATCTCCCTTCTCTGTGAATGATGCTGTCCCACTTTCTCTGTACAGTGCTTCTCAGTAGTTCCTGATCTCAGTTCACATCTTTAAACACTCTTTAAAACACTATAACAAATAATAGTGATAAAAATGATAGAAGTCTGTATATGTGGGTAAAAGGATCTGAGATGATATTAATTAAGTACTCTACTTCTTTGTTGTGAATATGTATGACTAGGCTAGCTAGGTCAGGAGAGGCTAGCTAGGTCAGGAGAGGCTAGCTAGGCACAGTCCTTATAAGGGACACAGTCGATGATGGCCTGTAAAAATCTCAAAGTGAAGAGCTAAACCAAATAAATTCAACACAGCCTTTTTTCTTTCCTCTCTTGTTTATATCTGGTTTTCAGTTCTATCCAAAGGGAAAGTATGAACTTCCCTGTTAATCCCTTCTGACATCTTGTATGTACATGATTTTTTGATTTATATTTCTATTTAGGACACAATAAATTGATAGTGTTCAGTTCCAAGTGTTTCAACAGTAAAACGTTCACAGTTCACTATGATTTTTTTTCTCCTTTTCATAGAGACTAATTGTGTCCTGGATAGCAATTTTTTTAACAAGATCTCTTCTTACTAATTTTTATTTATTGAGGCCCTTTGAAATGCCTCCACAGCAAAGTTATCAAATTCAGATTTATGTTATCAGAATTTGGGAATAAGAAACTGTCACTCAAGATAACAGCTACTTTTACATGTTTTATAGAACATAGAACATCACAAAAGTTTGATCTACTTCAAATAATCTAATCATGTATATATTGAAAACAATTGACAAACATAGCCTATATCTCAAGCTAAAAATCTAGCAACTCTGAAATTATATATCTACCATCCTAAATCAAAAGATTTTACCATATTATCATTCTTGTTTTTCCAATTCAGCTTCACACATTCTTCCCTTACATTATTTTTGCTAGGAAATCAAGCCTAATGAAGAAACTGTTATTGGTATTAATAAATTACTTGGAATGAATGATAGAATAACCATGGCAATAGTTAAAATTTCAGAAATGCATGCAGTGGAGGGAGAAGTTCTGCAACTGAGGATGATTCAAAAATAGTAGTTTGAACAAATTTGATGAATGTTACAGTTACTACTGAAGTTCCATGCATAGATCATGATTTTTTAATCTAGAAGATATAATAATAATCCATCGCATGAGATCCATAGTAATTCCAAGTCTTCTCAATGACAGACCAGCTCTCCAGAATATAACTCAAGATATTGCCCAGCATACAATGGCTGCAGCATCCAACTGAGAGATGCTGTTAGAATGTTGTTATGTTGTTACCAATCTTTTAACCAACCATAAAAATATGTTGTTGCCAATCTTTGGAAAATGTTTTTATCACACGGCCTCAGTTTGGCTGCATGACCCTTTGGCGCTGAAAAAAAAAAAACACCACATTTTGAGGAAACATAATGAAGAATTGCGAAAATGGAAAGCTGAAAGCAAGATCATTAAAAAAAAAAAGAAACAAAACAAAAATATTGAAATGATTGCTGATATCTCTATGATTACGACCAATTTCATTGTTCATAATATCTGCACATCTAGTGACTAGTGATTTTGTGTTTGCAACTATAATGGGATGTTGGTGATGACTGGAGATGTTGCTCAGACCACTCGAGAGTCACAAAATTAAAGTTTGGTTAACTAAAGTATGTAAAATACCCAGGCAAGTACTAATTCTCTTGTCTCATCTATAAGGCAAGGTGCTAGAGAGTCAGTAAACCTTACTGTCCTTCACTCATTGTCTTTCTTTATGTATGCAGTTCTGGGAGAGAAAGTGTGTGTGCACAATTCCCAAAGTTATAATGAATTGATAATGTTAAGTAATAGCTCTACAAAAGTAATAATAAAAAAACAATTAGCACATTTGAGACTGTCAACAGATGCTTCAATTAATGCCAAATTAATTATATTTTAATATCTTATCCCTATTTAATATTTAACTTTCTGGAAAATTCTGGCACTTACTGCTGCTAGTCTTGGATGAATTGATAAATGTAGCTTAGAACAGTGTTAGTACCTTAATTCCTGGGAATACAGGGATGTGCACTTTTACTAGAAATCAAGCATTTCACATAACAATGTTATTGTATTTGGTAAATATCAAATGTATTTGACATGTTCTGCTATCTATACAGAATAAGACAACCATGGGACTGTGAGTTATCTCTGGCTGAGCACTTGCCATGTATGTTGCCTCCAGATAAAGCACACTATGAATGACAGATCACATCTGGTTAGGCAAATGAAGAAGGCTTCTCAGCACCGCTGCTGACTGCTTTTAAACTTCAGCTCAAGCAGCAACATTGCTGTTTTAGCATGCTGTAAAAGAGTCTGGCTTTGTGTTAGATAAAAAGCCCTATTTCACAGCACTATTAGCATCCCTACCTATGTTGCTTGCAACATTGCACCATTAAGAATGAAATTAAGAGGCAGCTGCCTAAACCAGAGTGTCCCGGCTTAGCCTTATGCTTTCTGAATGCTTCAATGGCTCACAATCGTTTCCCCTCTAACCTTTTCTTTCTGCAGGTAGAACTGTCACCTCTTCCATATGGAAGTCAACATTTACTCCAGGCTAGTACAGGAAAAAAAAAAAAAATCACCTTTGCCTATGTTTTTCTTGTTAGGGTACAAAGTGACTGCCCTACCAAATAAATATTTCAGTATATGACCTGATTTTATTTTATTACATTTAACTCGTTTGAAATAATTTAAAACACTAGCCCACGCGAATGTTTGAAAATCATTTCTAACACTAACATCTATAAATATAAGGTAGAAATGTTATGTTGAATATATCAATTAAGATTAATTTATATTTTCATAAAATATTGGCATTATGACTCATTGTTGAGCTTTAGTGTCAGACAATTTGAAAAGAAAATAAAAACAAATAATTCTGATGGGAAGGTGTGAACACAAGCAGTCAAGAAAAACAAACAAACAAACAAGCACCACAAGGACTTTTTTTTTCAAAGCTGCCCTTGTTACCAGCTGCTAAGTGAGACTAGAGAGAGCAAATGATTTTCCCATCCCTGGAGTTGAACTTTGCCAGTCAGAATAGAAACTCCCTGGCACAGACATGAAGAAACAATTTTCTTATCCCCGCTGGTGTTGTATAAGATGCAAATGCATTTTTTAATGAAAGAAAAAAAAAACCTTAAAATGCTATATGAGACTTTGCCAAAAAAAGTTTATAACTCACATATTTTGACATTAAAAGAGTCTGGTGCCTGGGAGTGTGCTGTTCCTTTGCATCCATGCATCTGTGCATCATAGATGCATATAAGTGTGTATTTGTAAATAATGAGGTCACATTTTTCTTTAGTAGAAAAATAGTCTAATTCTTAACGTCACCACACATCTGTTGTTTCTCTGTGTGAGAAAAACATAAATAAATGAATCTATTGCCATCTGAGCTTTCAGTAAGTCCAGTTTCAATAAAATCAACAGTTTTCCATAATGATGAGAAGAATCAGTCCTCTGTTAAACGTTATTGTGCAAATTTCTTAAGTAAAAGAAAAAAGGCAAAGAAAGCTGCATTTTTATGCTTTGTTAAAAAAAAAACTGCTTTTGAATTCTTCCAACAAACGTAATAAGCACACTCCCTTTCAGATCACATTCTGTGCAGAAATTAGCCATTCGAGTGATGTTTTGAGAACTCTGAAATTTGTTACACTGCATTGATAACAAAAAAGCTGTAAAAGCTGGAGTACATATAGTATGACAGAATCCTCAGTAAAATGTGTTTCTCCTCCTCACCCTCTCCAAACACTCATTTACTTTTTTCTATCTTTTTTTTGCACTCTGACTTAATACAAAGATGTTGCAAAGTGTTATTTGGGATATACTCACTCAGAATGAGTGTGCAGTTTGTGTTTCTGTTTAAAAATGCTTTCTTAAAAATAAATTTATGGATTTTTGCATGAAATCCGTGGCAAACCATGCAGAAGGTTAATTAAATTAAGTGATATTAAAGGCAGGCACTGACTATGAAATGTGTCCTGGTATGTCTATCTCGGAGGTAAAATAATGGACCCAGGGAAGGTCAGACAGCTAAAAAATCAAATGGTTGATATAATTCTCTTAGCTTTCTCTGCATTATGATTGAAGCACAATGAAAAGCTACCTTGGAAAGAAAAAATCAGGCTAATGTGTGATACAATTCTGGTTTATCATTAGGTTTTACACTGGAGAGATCTTTTTATCTTCAGTCACTGCTAAGAGGTGGTCATCACTCCCACCTAGTCTGGCATTCATCACCATTTGGTGATGACCTTTAGCAGAAGCAAAAATAAATCTATAGAGTGATTAGTGAGTTGTAAGACCCAAATCAAGACTTTACTAAAGCTTAAGATCATTTTGAAGCTGGTGGGTCTATGAGCTGTAGGGCTCTATCTGCAGGATTCATCTGCTTCAGAAGGGGCAAGGATTACAGGACACAACCAAAGATATTGTAGATAAGAATCAGGATTGGTAGATGTCATCTGTGACGCTGGAGACCTGAAACCCATCAGAAAGCAGCTGGAGGACAGATGGGAAACACCAATACACCTTAAAATGTTCCTATCTAAGTGAACTAATCCCATCCTCAGTGCATTACTGAAGGTCTGTCCTGCTCTCCAGGCTCCACTGGTGGTATAGGCTAGAAATTCAATTCTGTTTTTTCAGGTAAGTAACTAGTGCCCTTTGAACCGATCTTGGTGGGTTCTCAGCTTTTTCTGAGAAATATGTAGGTCTGTTTGGGGCATAAAGGATGGCTATGAGTTGCAGAGGGCTGGAGAGGGAGGAGGTTGGGGAAGTTATGTGAGCAGGACGTTGGGAAATGTTCATGTTTGGAGAAACAAAATGGAGGGCGTACCTGGAAGGTCAGCAACTCAGCTGGTGGAGCACTTGGAAGCAGGCACTGGATGTTGGTCTCGAGTTCCAGAAACAACAAGAAGACTATACCTTCTAAGAAGATTCAAACTTGGAGGCTGTGTGCACTCTGAGTTAGGAAAATGCATGTCTTATGATGTGCATATTGTTTTTTTCATTATCTCGAAATCTTATTCATCGAGCTTTCTTTTCATCATCCATAAACCTATAGCTCTCAGAAAATGCAGTGCAATTAAAATATGACTGGATGAGCTAGGAATCAGTACTTGTTCTGAGAGATGATGGCATTTATTCCACATAATCAAATTGCTATGGTAGAATAAAAAAAGCTTATGTGCTGTGAATATGTCATATGTGAACATGAACTTCCTAGACCAAGGAAAACACAGGAACACATGTGCAGTGTAACAAGATTCAAATGCAGTTCCCTAGGAAGTGTCCTGTTGGTCTGTGATATAACTGTAATACCTCTGCAAGGCCTCACTCAGTGCCTGTATGGAGAACTGTTTAATTTAAATTATTCCCTCATTATCTCAGTATAAGTTTCTTTGTTATATGAAATTTATATGTTTCTTTACAGAAAAAAATCCATCTGAGCTGAAGGATATCTTTTTTGGAGGTTTTCTTTGCTAAAATTTCAGTTTAGAGTCTTTGTAAAAAACATTTTTTTTTATTAATAGTGCATGTTCTCAGATTGAAGAGTGCAATCTAGTTTTCTGTTATTATTATAGTTTTGTTATTTTTATAGTTATGTTATTATTATAGTTTTAAATATTCTTGAGCCTGCCACAAATACATAAACATCAGATAATGGTTCTACCAGTGAATACTAGTGGGCAATACAACAGAACTTCTGCTGGAAGACTGCTTCAGATGCATCTGCTAGGGAAAAAAAAATGGAGAAAAGTTACCAGTTTAGGGATCCTAAGGAGATGAGGGAAGGATCTGAGGAAGTCACCTGTGAACTTTGGAAAGGAGTTCCTGATGACCATCCCAAGGAGACAGGCCTAAGCATAAGTTTGAGTGTGAAATTTCTTTTCTGTCCTCTATCCTGGAATGGTAAGATTCAAAATCAAGAGTTTCTGTATAAACATACAAATAGAGCTTGAAACTCAGGTGAGTTAGTAACTGTTATTTTGTTATTTTTTTACACTTTTTCTTCTTTATGTTTCTGTGGACTAATATTTTGATTTAATATATTGTTCTCTTTTGCTGCCTTTTTACAGAAAATGAGATTTCTGGATAACAAAAATCTTGTTTGTGCTATAGGGAAATATCAGACCTGATAAGCTAGTCCCATATACACGGCACTAAAATTCAGGGCAGAACAGTGAAACGAACAATTTCATCCAGGAGAATTTTGGGGATAGAATCTCTCATTTTAAAAGAGTTCCACAGCATCACAATGACATACAAATAGATCAGATAAGACAGTGAAAGATAAGATCAAAGAAGAAAGCAAGATCAAATAGCAGATGCTTGCAAAGAGTAGCATCATGCCCTTCTGATGCCTTGAAATCAAGGGATGACTTGTCTTCACATCGTGTGAGAGGAAAACACATTATGAAATGGCAGTTACTGCAGATGTTCGCACACTGGAATAATGTGACCATATGAGGATGCTGAATCTGTCTCTCCATGAATTTGCTAGGCAAGGAACATCGCATCCCTGCTTCCTTCCACCTGGTTCCTGATCATGCAGATACAAAGTCTAACATTATGGTGGGTTCAGAATTGCGGGTTTAATTCATTGTCATGCTCTTGCTGCTATGAGCACATGCCGGGCAGCTGGGCAGATACTGCTTGAAATCACTCACCACCGGATTTCCATACTCATCCCATTTCTTGACTCCCTTTTTTCACCACTCTTGTACCAACCTTTCTTCTATCATTTAAACTATCCACACTAATTACTTTTCCTTTCATTGCTCCCAATTTTGTAATAGCTCTACTTGTATTTCTGTTTCTATAATTTGGAAATCTCAGGTTTATATGGCATTACTGACTACCTGGCTGTGCTTTTCCAAAGGTTTCTTATAGTGTCTTGCAATTATCCATGGAGTTTGTGAGTTTCTTCTATAACTCTTCCTTAACCACCTGTGAGATCTTCACGGTGCTGTCTACAGATGTATAAAATACATTTGGGTTAGTTTAGTCCTGCTTTACAGTAATAACTAAAAGGCAGAATTATGTATTTATGATTGATTTCAGTGCAGTTACTAAAAGAGGATATGTGCTCCCTGAATTTATAAATCCCTAGATACTACCCACTCATTGCTTCTGCTTGCATAGCCCTCTTGTGAAATACAGTTAAACAACAATTACCAGTCTGGCTGATATTCCCAGGTGAAAACCTTTCAATAATATTTATGTTTTTTGAAATAGACTCAAAACAAACTTTCTCTTAATGGTCCAGAAAAAAACAGGATAGCTGAGTGAGCAGTACATTCCTATTAACAGTGAGATGGGGTCCTGTAGAGAAATTAAAATGATGAGAAGGTGAAAAGTATGTTTAATAGTGAAAGAGATCCTTCCTTGCTCTGATATGGCCTGGTGCAGTGATGCTGGTGGTGAGACTATGCAGTTGGTGAAAGGCACAGACAACCATGCTGACTGCCTAGCAATTAACTAGTTAACTAGTTAATTAACTTCTTAGCAGTTCCTTGGCGCACCCACCATGATAATCACCTGCCGGAGGGCTGCGTTAACACCCGTTAAAAAGGAGATAGGCACCCAGATGGAGTGGTTGCTCCAGCATGCAGCTGTCCAGGTGTCAGGATGCAAGGAGTGCTGCAGCCTGATGCTTCCGATAGACAGCCTGGGGGAGCGCACCTGTGTGAGGTGCGAGCAGGTGGAGGACCTGCTCCACATGGTAGCTGAGCTGAAAGACGAGGTGGAAAAGTTAAGGAAAATCCCAAGGTCAGAGAGGGAGAAGCGGAGGCAGGCACCAGGGAGGGCTCAGCAGCA